>OMKL01154125.1:0-16155 GCA_900302295.1 Parasudis fraserbrunneri | reverse complement strand
GCCAGGCTTCTCCTCTCCGCCACCACCGCCAGTGAGTCAAGTCTCACACCCACTATGTCACTGGCCTTCTTGGCTAGTTTGTCCAGTCTGTTGTGATCTGCCGCTCGCAGGCCACCCCCCCAGCAGGCTACTGCAAACAGGAAGGCACCAGCCACCACTGACTCATAGAACATGTTCAACATCCTGGTGCAGATGTTGAAGGATCTAAGTCTCCTGAGAAAGTAGAGGCGGCTCTGGGCCTTCTTGTAGAGAGCCTCTCTCTGTTTTGCCCAGTTCAGTTTATTGTCTATGTGTACTCCAAGGTATTTATAATCCACAACCATGTCCACGTTGACCCCGCGGATGGAAACCGGGGTCGCCTGTGCGCTCTTCTTTCGCCCCAGATTCACCACCAGCTCCTTTGTCTTGCCCACGTTGAGTTGTAGGTGGTTTAGATCGCACCAGGAGACAAAGTCGTCCACCAGCGCCCTGTACTCCACCTCGTCACCCTCTCTGATGCAACCCACGATCGCAGAGTCATCAGAGAATTTTTGGAGGTGGCAGGACTTAGACTGGTAATGGAAGTCGGTGGTGTACAGAGGGAATTTGCTTTCCCCTACAACGCTGTCAGTCATATAATCTAAATCCAGCTTCAGGGTGTCTTTTTCAGTTACCATATCTTATGCATAAGTATGAAGGCCTTCAAACTGACCTGAGATTCTGTTCCCGGATGATAATGCACTTCAACAGGGGTGGGGGAGGAAATTGATTCACGTATCGTGATTTCACGGCTTTGGAACAGCCTTAAATACAGCGACAATCTTTCAGTTTCCGGATCACAGAGGAATCGAGGATGGAGGAAGGGAAGCATTTTTAAGGCTTTGGAATGTACCCTTGGTTTTCACTGGTGTAGGTTAGCCCTAGCCTCGCAAGCCAGATGAATCTTGCATTATTTCACAACGCAAGATAGGTCTGGCCTCCCTCTCATTGAAAGCGCTTGGTCCAGCCAAAATAGTGCCGGTCCAATCAGCTTTGGATGCTGATGCGGGTTTATTGACGCAAGCTATATGCAATCATTGCTAGAGGCAACAGTGCATCAAAATAATACATTCTTAGAAATCGCACGTAACGAGACAAGCTTGCGCATCTTAGCTTAGATGGAAATGAGTTGCGTAGTCCCATTATATGACAATCTATAAATGAACCTGGCATACATTTCTGACAAACCAGCCTAGGCTATCAACACACAGCCACGTATTCTCTTTCCACAGTTCATAAAGCAACACAATCGTGGCCCCGTGGCGTTATGGGCTAGGCAAATAAAAGTGATTTGAAGTGCAGGGATCTCCAACCCAGTGCCTGGTGGTCCTTGCCTCATTGCCTACAGTGTGCAACACCTTTGCAATGGTTTGACAAGAGATTTTGACAAGATCATTCACGCTCTCTGTCTTCAGTCTTTTCAGAGTTGAACAGGTATGGTTTGAAGGCTTAAAGCTATGCTCCTTTGTTCTTTATTTATTAGTCCTTATTCACACAATCACGTTAGAAATGTTTAGGCTTCTGATTCTGTCCATTAAGGACATTTTAAGCTCTTATTCATTTACAGTCTGTTGTTGAAAATGGTGGGAGATGCTTTTCTTTTTAGTGCCTCATTTTTACACACATATGGCTTCCCAAAAGGTAGGCGAGGCACGGAGCCGGACGCACACCAGAGCATGTGAGCGGAGTGGGGTGGGGTGATCCTGAGCGAGGAATGCATTTTAATATCCATCGCTCAAAACTGCTCAAGGCCTCTTAAATTCGCCACATTCCGCTCATGATGTTGCATTGCCAAAGCCCATTTACTATTATGCTATTGTGGTAAAAACGTATAGAAAAGTTAGGTTATTGGCTTACTTGCAATTTAATGTCAAAATTGTCACTTTGCACAACCGTGGCCTACCTTTTACTTTCACTTTAGAGTTGATTGGGACACTGCCCCTTGGGAAATGTGTGTGTGCACGCTCTGCATCTATCCATTATTAATCCAATATTACGCAATCAACAACCCGCACTAATCAAATGACGATCTGTTGCAATGATGTGAATATGGTCCTACATTCAAATGTGTATAATTTTAACATCTCAATAAAGTAGGCTACCTATGATTTTAGGAACTGCTGCAACTCCCTAAAAGATTTCCTTTCTTTTAAAAGAACTTTGCAACTGAGCTGGCTCCAGTGTGGCAACCAATTTTTCAGGCTTCCATAGAAGCCACTGTCCCTCTGTCATGGAAAACTTTGCATATAAAACCATTGCCCAAAATTCCATGTCCAAAAGAACATAAAGATTTTAGACCAAGAGCCCTTACCTCTGTGATTATGAAATCTCTAGAAAGAATACTGCTCCAACATCTTGTCAATACAACAAAAGACAAACTCGATCCATACCAATTTGCCTATAAGCAGAGTTGTGGTACAGAAGATGCTGTTGCAACTCTGGCTCAAATTATTTCCAAACACTTAGACAAACCTAACACCGATGTAAGAGCCCTCTTTCTAGAATTTTCGTCAGCTTTTAACACAATACAAGCAGACCTTCTGGTGTCAAAAATGGTTCAGCAGGAACTGAATCCCTATCTGATTCACTGGTATGCTTCTTTTCTCACTAACAGAGTCCAGATTGTAAAGGTGAACAAAACCCTGTCATCTGCCATCATGACCAATGAGTTCAGCCATGCTTTTCACTTTCTATACCGACAATTGCCGTACAGATACACAAAATCAATACATTCTAAAGTATTCTGATGATACAGCTCTAATATCTCTGTTAAGTAACTCAAGAAACGTTGGGCTGCTCCAACAGGCGTGAACAAAGTGGTTGAGTGGAGTGATAGTAACGCTCTGGAGATTACCACAAAGAAAACAGAGGGGATTGTATTTGGATCACCACCTGACTTTCATATAGTTCCTATTGTTATCCATAATGAAAAAATCAAGCAGGTATTGTCATATAAATACTTGGGTGTAATGATAGACCATCTGTTATCCTGGAAAGACCACAGTGCAAAAGGACAAAACAAAGAATGTATTTCCTCTGCCGCCTTAGGTCTTTTGGGGCGAGCAGACAAATTCTTCTTTTGTTTTTTACTTCCGTGATTATGAGTGTTCTACAGTATTGTAATACTACATGGTACAAGTGTTTGTCCACTACTCTAAAGTCAAAACTGCTCCACCAAATAAAAATCTGCTCAAAGATTGTAGGCCAGCCCCTTGAGAAACTCTATGAATCAGCCTACCCAAGTAACTTATCAAGGTTGTACCATGTCCTGAACAGTGAATACAAATTGTTACCATCAAACCGGAGGTACAGGGTTCCACGGTTTAATAGGGTTAGACTGAGGCATTCTTTTGTGCACCAGTCAATCCTAAATTTAAATATGGAGCTCAATCCCAGTTCAATTGCATATTGAAGGACCTTGAATGTTATCTTCTGTGATTGTAATGTTATGTTAAATGTATGCATCTTTGTCTCTTGTCTTGATTTATGTTCTTGGTTTTTTGCAAATGGAGTTGCTGAGATGCAAGAAAAATGTCAGACTTGTCAGACAATAAAGGATTATCGTATCGTATTGTATAACAGCCCCCTCCCCATATCTTAAATCAAATGCCCATCCAATTAATTTGCTCTGGCACTGCAGGTCTAAGCTATCCTTTCAATTACTTAAATCAGTGTAGCCTATACACAAATATGCCTTTGTGGCAAGTTATAGTAGGCTAGGTTGAGCTAGGATGGTTATGACACTAACAAATATCTTCAGCAAGTAGGCTAAAAAAAAGTAGAGCACTTTTTTTTTAATGACATACATTTCATGAATTACATTAATCACAAATGAAGACAACCAAAAATACAGGACTAGCTAGGCTACATTTCAACAAAAATACAAAAAGCCATACAATAGTGCAGTGATTTGACTACCAGCCAGCCGCGGGATAAATGAATTGTTTCCACGGTAACAATGAAGACGCTTGCAAGTGGCGCACACGCATCGTCATATCAGTCTTTGTGCTGATTGGTTCTGCGGTAGCCCCGACTGAAATCGCTTTCAATGAATGGGAGGCCAGACCTATCTTGCATTGTGAAATCATGGTTAGCCCCACCCCCTCTCATAACTCATTAATCACTTGTCTGAGAGACTTGTGGGGGGCATCATTGGATTCAGTAGAGTTCCGCTGTAGAGACGCTCTTACAATGCTACTTTGAGAGCACCAGCACAATGAGGGCCGCCGCTTATCACGAATTACATGCTTGTTTTATTTCAGTTACCCTGACGTTTAAACAAGCTTGCAATGACTTCCTTACCCAACTACTTCAAGAAAAAAACAAAAAAACAAGACACCGGCAGATGTAGCCAAATAATAAATAGAAATATGCGTGAATGTCCATACATTAAATATCTGCAAAAACATCTCTAAAAATTACAGCAAGCAGGCTTAGTAAAACAGGCATTAAAAACATAACAATCCTGAAATTTGTGATAAGCCGTGACCAATTTGGCCAATGGGCTGCGTTTCCCAGAGCCTCCTTAGTGCTATGTGAATCGTAAGCTCTACCTTAAGTTCTTCCTTTAGTTGCCGAGCTGTTTCTCTCCTGTGAGCCTCCTTAGCTAAGGTATACCTTCTGAAAGGTATAGAGGGGTGGTCTGAGTCACTCGTAGCTGTCTCTTAGCGATGCACTCCACTCATCCTGTCAGTTCTAGCCTCATCAGGCCAACATTTTGCTTTTCAAATCGACAGTTACACTACAGTGTGCATCTATTAGCCTCAAAATGTATTATCAAAACAACGTTTCTGTGCATAGTACATCATGAGAATGTTGATGTATTTTCAGCTATGTCTAATCCCATCATAATGATGATAATAAAGTAGGCCTATAACATTTTATAATATTATTGCATTTAGGCTACTATCTTGAGTAATGTGCATTGCTTGTCCAAATTAGCCTATGCAAATTATAAAAGCCATCCATAAATGTCTGTCTAGAACCAAAATAATTAAAAGGCTGTGTTATGTTATTCCATTTGCTGGTTCCTGCCACTGGTTGCCAGCAGACAAACTAGAGTATGTTCTGTTCGCTTCTTTTCCTGACTTCCTTTAAGTGAGCCCTCTATATAATTGATAAGGCTTTCTGTTCCTCTGAGCAAGGGCGAGTGGTTGAGGGAAGGAAAACCATGAAAATGTAACACATGTCTGTTGCTGGAGCAGAGAATATTTGCCACCACATTATGTTTGCTGGGCAGACTAGGCTATCAAATGCTTTGGCAATATTTAATTGAATACCCTCTCTACTGACCCAGGTTAAAATGCCGTTGCTTACCCGGTATAGAATGAATCATGATCAATTTCCACAGAAGCGCTTTAGCCTTTCATCTACGATCATTTTTGCACTGCAGAGAAAAGTCAGCAGGAATCAGTGGATATCCTGCTGCAGTTGCCTATATCTTGTATGACAAAAACAGATAAAACATTAGACCTTTGTTTCAATAAGAACAAAATAATTCACCTGTACCCATTTTCCTGGGCTTCCAAGAAGTCCCAGACTATGGTTTATATGTCCAGATTGGTGCTCATTATTTTATCTTTTGTAGCCTACATGTACTTATTGAAAATATCACGTGGTCTTGTCTTAAAGATTAGCAGATTATATTTAGTAGGCATATCTGCCTCTTCTGCAATATTAGATTTAAGTAAAATGATTATGACAACATTTAATATATTAAAACTTAATTCATAAGCCTATACAAGTGAAACAATCAATTCGCGTCATGGCATTGATTGATTAACTTTTCAGTTATGTAAGTTTGAAGCTGTCCCTTAGGCAACTGCTAAGGTCTAGTCTGGGAAACACTCACAGAGAAGCGAGCTCCTTACGTTAAGGTACATCGAAACTGGGAAACGCAGCCATGGTTTGTATCTTCTAATATAAAATACAGTGTATAGTAGCCTGCTCTTGTGCAGGGCTAGGTTACACAATCCAAGCCCTCTCAATAGCTCAGATCCATACTATAATAATAATAATAATAATAATAATATCACAATACACGTTCTGGGAAGCTCACAATTCTCGGGTAAACCAAATATATGCATAATTTCATTCTGAAGAATAACAAATAGTTATCTGTACAAATCTGTAATAAGCCTTTGATTTCATAGCTGCAATACAACTGTCATAATTATAATTATGTCATAAATATATAGCCTAGCTGAGAACTGTGACTTCCCATAATTGTTATTGTTAAGAGGCGAACTGGATTTACGTCGCCCAGAAGCTAACAGTTAACTCAGCTAGCTGCTTACAAAGGAGATGGAAAACTACTAAGCGTTAAACTATAGTCATTTAAACAAAAAATGAATGCTGGGATTGCACAACTTCTATGCGCTGTTCGAGCGCCTTTGCTGCAAGAAAGGAGCACGGGAAAGACCTAGGCTGAGATTCGGTTAGCATTTCTTCCTACAGCAGATGCGATGTGGAGACAATAACACGCCTCAATAGTAGTCTCGCAAAGCCAGACCTAGCCACACACTCTGTGCCAGCGCTGGAGATACTTCAATAGCGACACAATTGTCGTTGGGGGCTACCAAGATGACTGACATTTTCAAGTTAAACTAAATCATCTTTAAAAATCTTTTAGAATTTCCATGAGTGTTTTGTTCAGCCTCATATTTGAAGAAAAAATGTATCATTATTTCAACCACCCAAATAACGTTATAACATCATCTAAAATATTGCAATGTTACAAAGAAAGGCTTGTTTCTTTGAGTGGTTCATAAAAAGGGCAACTCCGGTTATTTTCAACCTAACGTTAGAGCCTACTTTTCGGTCAGTTCGTGATAGCCGACGTTAGCTAACTAGCTAACAACTGTTAAAAATAAACCATTCAAATGACGTTAACGTACCTCTTTCCAGCCGAACAGGCTCCCCGAGTGATGCCATTCTTACAGTGAGAGGCTATTGGATAACCGTTAACGGTACGTTAGCGATATATTGAAACTAAATATTGAAATCCTAGCTAGCTAACGTTAGTTAACGCTACGTGCGCTAAACCGAGACGATAAATCAGATTAGCTTGACAAGCTACCTAGCTAGTTGACCGTGTTATGGTGCGTTTGGTCGTCCTCGTAAACTGGCACACTTCCGAGTAAATTTTTGAACACTGAGAAGTTACAACCTTCCTGTAATGACAATATAGCTTATAATTTGGTTCAATCTTCCATGGTTAACATTGCAACGTATAACACAACCAAGTAAAACAAAAACAAAACAAAAAGTTCCTTGCTGCAGTGGCCACCAGGATCCCAGGTCAGGTCACATTATAAGAGAAAAAAAAAGAAAAAAGAGAAGTCAGTTCATTTTTGTGGTCTGTAATTCCCAAATGTATATTTTATTTGCACGATTTTTGAGTTCATCTGCATTGTTTAAAATAAAAAGGTGCCAACTGATTATTATTATTATTATTAATATTATTATTATTATTATTAGTAGTAGTAGCAGTAGTAGTATATTTTAGCTACCTCAAATCACAGATTTGTGACTTTGAAGTACTTTGTGTCACCTGCCTGGATATGTTACAGTTGTAGCTCTTTTTGTCCAACAATGTACAGTGATTTTAATCTCACAATATTTGATGTCTAGGCTTAAGTTATTCATTTAACCTGATTTACTCTACTCTGTGACATAACGCCATTTTGCCTCTGGAGTGGTTACTTATAAATCTAACAATGTGGCAATTACATCCTGCAAAACCATGGCCGCCGGGGCGAAATGGCATGAAAATAGGCTGTCCCGTACCAGAATGTCCCTTGTCGATGTACTCGCGTAAGCAATTATTATGCAATTGTTTATTTACTAGACAACAGGAGCACCCGAACGCACCATATGGACTGAACCAGAGATAATTTCAACGTTTGTACGTGCGTTGATTTCTTCCGGTCTCAGCCAGAGCTCAGCTATGTCCGCCCCATTTGGTTCCGTAAGTATTTTCCCTATGGTCGTAGCCTGTGGCGATTATTAACATTAACCACATTTATTTTACTTTGCAACACAGAAACCCACAGTGCCCTCTGAGATTGTAAAGCAGTTGCAGACATTTATTTGTGTTAGATTATGCCAGGAAACGACTCTAATAACCAAGGACCACTATTACTAGCTTATGTAATTGTTTTATGGGTGTCTTTGCTGTAAATTTTTGTGGTCAATATGAATGATCACCTGAGGCTTCTTTCCTTTCAACTCTCCTTTTCTGTTTAGTTTATTGTATTGCATTGTGGTGTGTATTGTGATTTTGTGAGTATGTTTCTATGGTTAATTGGGTTATTATTAGGGTGCAAGCCCCCAAAGGGAGCTAAACCCTATTGTAATTGTTTTTACTAGGGGTCCAAGCAGCAAAGTTGCTGGTACCCCATTGTATCTGTTAGGATTATTCTTTAGTGGCCCCAGCAGCAAAGCTGTAATATTGTTTGCCCACCATTTTGACTTTTTTGTGAAAAATAGTTGTTTTCAGATAGGCTTTTTCAATTTTGGCCCTGTCAACAACCAATTTTACACATTGTCTTATGGGAGTTAAATACACAAATGCACCATAAATGGGCCCAATCAGGTAAATGCTATGGCCGCTGTCAACCAACGAATTTGAGTAAGCGCGTCCCTTAGCACAAAATTGGCCGTAAGTCATCAATATTGTATACAATCATCATAAAATGTGGTATATATGTCGGTTAAAAATATCAGATCATGACTACAAAATTATTTTAAAACGTGTGTACTAAAACAGCCTTCCTATGCATGACAATATACAAAACGTTGCACACAGGTCCAGTCCCATGCCAAACTAGGCACCCTGAAATATGGGGCCAATAGTCCTGATGGTGGTGCTATAGCAGCAGCCTAAAGTTAAAATATTTGAAAATTAATGGTATGTGGTACAGGTTTGCAATTTTCTGAGGTTGTCCGCCCAAATAAGATGACACTTTCATACACTGGCACCTATGGTCAATTATGAAGTCCATCACTCTGTTTTGTTTTTGTTTTATCAAAATGTGCAAAACGAATTAAACCCTATGGGTCCTACAGATTTTGTCCAAATTATACTAAAATTGGCACACAGCATTGACAAACTTCCATAATCGGAACTTGTGAAGGGATTTTCATTTGAACACTCTCCTCGTAGCCTGTGCCAACACCCTCTCCACCTCTCCACCTGAACAATACAACTCATTCCTTCAATTATTTGCCAACAAAATCACTAAAATAAATAACTGTACCCTGTGCCTGACACAGTAGCCCCTACTCCTGCCCCTCTTCTCTCCATGTCTCTTGACCTCCCTAGCCCTCCCCCCAATGTTGCCTCTTCTTGTTCACTCCAGCTGCCCCCTCCCTCATCTCCAAACTCATCAGCTCATCCAAACCTGCAACCTGCTCCCTTGACCCCCTCCCTACTACCCTGCTGAAGACATGCATACCTGTCCCATGCCCCTACCTCACCAACCTTTTCAACTCCTCACTAGCCCATGGCATTGTCCACTCCACCTTCAAAACTGCTGCTGTCACCCCGATCCTGAAAAACACTGGATTTTATTCTTCCTGTCTTAGTCACTACCGGCCAACCTCCCCATCCTCTCAAAAACCCTGGAATGCCTTGTCGGCACACAACTCTAAACCAACCTGCTCTCCAATAACCTATTTGAACCCCTCCAGTCCTGCTTCTGCCCACTTCACAGCACTGAAACTGCTCTCCTCAAAGTCCTGAATGACCACCTTACCTCTGCTTACACCAGAACCTTCAGTATTGTCATTCTCCTTGACCTGAGTACTGCCTTCGATACCATGAATCCTACCTCTCCAACAGATCACACTTAATTTCCCTACACAACCACTCCTTTGTCACATCCACAGTCACACAAAGTGTCCCCCAAGGTTCTGTACTTGGCCCACTCCTTTTCATCATCTACATCCCTCTATGTGAGATTATCCACGATTTCAACATGGACTGCCACTGCTATGCCGATGACACCCAGATATACCTCAGCACGGAAACCCCCCACAACCCACCCCTCTCTCACATTGACTCAGGCCTGTCTTCAATAAAACTCTTCCTCATTGGCTCCATTTCCACCCTCAGCAGAATCAACGACCCCACACTCACCATTGGTGGCACCACTGTCTCCCCCTCCTCCCAGGCACGCAATCTTGGTGTGATCCTTGAACCCAACCCTCTCCCTCGACCCTCATGTCTGCCAAATTGTCAAATCCTCCTTCTAACACCTTCACAATATTGCAAAGATCTGGCTCTCTCTCACATGCTGCTGAAATACTGATCCACACCTTAATTTCTTCCCATCTTGAAACTGCATCTTGAAACTGCAACTCACTCCTCTATGGCATCAACAGACTCCAAATGGTGCAGAACGCATCCGCCCGACTTCTAACCCACACCAAATCCACCAAAGACACAAATCTGCTGTGAATAATCATGACCACTAGAGGAACAACCCTATTGATTTTGATTATCCCATGATCTTTTCTCAAGCACCACCATCAAGCCAAACTGACAACAAAATATCGTGACCTTTCTGCTAGTGGCACCATAATGCCCAATACCATAAGGTCCAATGCCTAATGCAAAATTCCCACTGCCATCATGCCATGCCTAATTCCATAATGCACAATACTTACTGCCAAAATGCCCAAAGCCGCATTGCATGCCTAATGCCGTAACACCCATTGACATCGTACCTAATGCCCAATGCCGTATTTCTTAAAGGGGACATATTTTTGAAAGGGAGATTTCCATTTCTTTCCTGATTATAAAGCAGGTCTAGGTGCTATATAAATACTGTGAAAGTTATCAAAACACTCAGTCCACAGAGAAAGGCACACAGCCCGTATTCAGAAACTGTGCCTGTAATTCGATCTGTTTGGAGTTCCTTAATTCGATGATGTCACCAAGGTAGGCTCGCTCCTCTCCTCGTCCTTGACTTGTGCTTGAATGCGCGTGTACAAAATGGCGGCTTGCTCGTACATTTTCTCGTTTTCCACCAAATGGTTCAGTAAAATATGTTTCTGACAACATATTAGGTGAGAAATATGATGTGCAATTGCTGGATCTTAACTAATATTTGATCTGCAATGCCTAGTTTGACAGTTTGATCTGAATTTTGTTTGATTGATTGAGCCAGGCACGCCGGAGTTCACAAGTAGTTCTAGCTACTATGAAATTTGTGGAAATGGCGCAAAATACATGCATGACCATATGAACATAAAAATGTACTCAGATGACTTTGTGTCCAATACGGAAGTTGTGCGGTAATGAATGTTGATTATAACAGTACCAAAGGTTTGCCAATTGGTTGCAAATGGCAGAGATACAGGCATTTCAATTTTCACATGAGTCCCATTCATTTTGAGGGTAATTTTGTATACTTAATAACTCTGCCATACATGAGTATGGCAGAGTCCTCATGCAGGCGCTATAACAAGTGTTGAAATTCACACATGAATCGTGTACAGTAGAGATGTGAAACTTTGTACAATTATGAATTTCCTCATGATGAACAATTTTGCCCCTAAGACCCATAATTTCCATATTGGATTTTCCCTAAGGCTTTTTTGTTCCTGCACCGATTTGAACCAAACTTGACACATATCTTTAGGGGACATATGTACACTTATGTAATAGAATTCAGCTGAATCAGGGGGGTAAACATGGCTTCGAGATCCATCTTATTTACAACTCAGTCACTGAATATGGTAGGAAAACATTACAAAATGCTCAGGATTATATGCTAATCAAGAGTCTTCATGTCATTATGATAACATTGTAAAAATGTTATGACTTCCTTATTGTTTTTCCCAGTTTATGAGACATACCATCCATGCCACTGATTTGGCTTCCACGTTCGCATGGCCACTTCCGTCTATATTTCTACTATTATTCTCATTGTGTGCTGCTATGTTTGTCCATTTTTATGCTGCTGTGATGATGCTATTTCCCCCTGGGGATCAGTAAAGTATTATCTGATTTATCACTTTCCTTTAGGCAGCACAAATAATGATTAAAAACCTGGGAACTAATGACTGAGACCTGAATAACTGATGGTTAATTCATGGCAGTCAATCAGAGAAGGGAATAACACATTTAAAGAGGACATATTATGGAAAATGGGCTCTGCCTAGTCATTGTATGGATTTGGCAGTCTGAAATGTTATTTTGGTGCTGGGGAAAAAAGACATAGGTACTCCTTGCCATTTGGCCAAGGTTTGAAGTTTCCAGATTAACAAGCCTAAACAAGAATTATTGCTCATTGTGATGTCACAAGGGGATACATTGGCTTTAATTAATCAATTGCTTTTTGGAGCCAGGAACTCTGCCTACCCCAGTTTGTAAACGTTTTTTACTCTTGTGTGTGGGGTATCCAGGCAGGGAAGGAAATAATAGGTTACACAATGGCGTGTTCAATACAAATGAAGAAAGAAGTGGTGGAAAATAAATAATTAAAATTAGATTTAAAATGGTTTCTTTGCAAAAAAACAAACATGTTCCACAGATTCAAGGAAGTCATATGCAATTATTGAAAAGGGGTGTGCTACAACACACTTGATTAAGACTAGTGTGTTTAGGAAAAATGTACAGTGGCCTGTCATACAACCATCATGAGCCAACCTTTGTACTGTGTCTCTTATAAGAGAGTAATAGAAATGACCATGTGAGATAAGCTTGTCATCTTTCTCACAAGTGGCATTGGCACTCCATTATGGCATTAGTACCATCATAATCAAAGTAACTCATAGTAGCTTCATCAAGCTACAGTCGGCCTACTCCTCTGGAGGATCTCAGCAAAAGATGCAATGTGTGAAAAAGTACACAAATCATAGATGCATTGGGTAAAACCTTCAATAATTTGGAATGAGGAGCGTGGAGACTCAACCATGTACAATTATGTGGAATAAGCCCGTCAAGTCTTCATGGTCCTTAATGCTGGCCAGATAGACTTACATAATAGTCCACATAATAGTATGTGGTTGAGTCTACAGTACGTGGCCCACATTATAAATTATCTTACCAAGTTCACCTTTAAGTAAAAGCAGAACTATAATGATAGATAGACTAGTACGAAGACTATTTGACATTCTACCCGAGTTTAAGTGTAAAAGTGCATATCAAAACTAAACACACACATAAGATATTTTATTTTAGTGCTTGAGGTGTTCTCCATGTTTTAACTTCTAAAGGTTAGGCTTGAACTTTGAAAGTGCATCATTTTCATCAACTTATATGCGAAGCCTTTTTCTTCAAAGTAACTACTGTAACTGCAGGGGTCATGGAAAAAAAAAAGTAGGATCATTATGTAGTGCAGTGAAACTATAATGTTCCATAAAATGGAAATAGCCTACTCAAGTAAAGTACTGTACAAATGTCTTGAAACTATACTGAAGTATAAGTAAAATACTTGGCTAGGTACTTTAAATCCCTGAAAAGAGGAGACTGAAGCTTTTCTCTGTGCAGGAAGCTGATTCCTAGACATCAAGATGTCACCTGTAGGGACACTCCAAATGTCCTACCAACTCACTCACCTTTGAGTTTGCAAAGGAATGGTTAAGTTCAGAGGTTTACCAAAGTAATTTGCACATAACATCTCAAACAAACTGACTGTTAAGAATAATGACTAATCTGCTGACACATTTTAGACAGAAGGTACTTTCTTGTGGAAGAAAACAGATGTGACTTTGCTGATGTTTATATGTGTAGAGGGTGGGTTTTAAGGGGGATTGTATGTATGTCCTGTTGTGCAAGTGTTTATATTTTATATGCTTTAAAGAAAAAAGAAAAATAAGAAAACTGTTTTGTATCGCGGGACAGTTGGAAAAATATATATTATAGATGTCAAGAGCAGTTAGACTCCAATTTACAATATCTTAATCAAATGAAAACATATTGAATAATACAGAAAAATAGAGTATGAGGTAAAGCTGTATGACCTGAAATTCATATTACGGTATATTAAAGCAATTAACCCCAAGAGGAAGGGGTAAATGGGTGGATTTACGCCCGGTTGTATAGTCAGATCCCGAGGCGCAGCCGAGGGATTTAGACTCACAACCGGGCATAAATCCACCCATTTACCCCTTCCTCGAGGGGTTAATTGCTTTTCTACAACAGTTAGACTACTAGATATTATTAAAAAAGACACATAGTTGTGAAAACAGCGCACCGACCAGTTGGTCTGTTTGACAGTTCCTGGTTCAGCTTCCCAAGCGGGATAGATCGTGTGATTTACCCCGCAAAATGGAGGTCACATGACGCTTACTAGCAGATCAGAATCATGGATCTAGACCCTGCTTATTTTGACATTGTAGAAACTCACATTTACCTGGGTAACAATAAATCAAATGATAATAATTTTTTCACACACGCACAAATAGTATAGTACATCCTCCATCATGTTGGCCCATGTTTGTAATGTCTGCCAACATGTGATGAGTTGTTATACATTCAGTTGGATTAAATGGGCACAAAATGAAACTTTTATGCACTTTGCTTTGCACTGGAGGAATGCATTTACCCAACATACCAATATGGGCAAAATTGGGTTGGTAAGAGATTCATAATGTCGGTATCAATAAGCCCTAGTATGAGGTCAAGCTCCCCCCCTCAAATGCTCTCATTTGATTAAGATATTATAAATTGGGGTCTTTCTGCTCAGATCACCTATAACATGTAGTCTATTTTTCTCATTTATTCTGCCTGTCCATTCATCCACAGACTGTTTCTTAGATGAGAAAGTATCATCTGTCTGAAATATGTCAGCAGATTCATGTCAAACTCAAAACACTTTCATTTGCAAGTGTTTCACAATTTCAATATAAGTTCTTTGGTATTTTAATTGTTTGTGCCCAACCACTTTGAACTATGATATCTTGATTGAGAAATACAGGGACTTCCAGCAAGTCATGTATTTAATTATTATTCAATCCTTGTTTATCTGCTGCATAGAATGTTGACATGAATGTGATGTAAGAGAAACTTACCTTGCTGTTCAATCCACTTTACTTTGTCCAATGATCACAGCTCCTGTGTATCTTCCAGACAACAAGTCTTTTCTTTAATCCTAACCTTGAGATCACAGTGACTATAGGGGGAAGAAAACACCTGATAATTGTCCCTTCATACTGGGTCTTTCTATGAATATTGAAAGGGGCTCTCAAGTGTGCTTACCATCAAGATATTCCAAACACAGACAGGAAATCAAAATTCTATGTGCAAATGTATTAACTTGAATTTCATACTGTTTTAAGCTATATAGTATAATTTTAGGTGGCACACAGTATAAGAACATGTTTTGTGTATACCTACAGAGTGAGACTAGTTTCAGCTTGTGTTTTTACAAATCACATTTAAGGTATTTTGGTTTTGCTTCAATGTTCCTGGCTATGAAATTGTATCGTAGCAGAGAAAGGGGCTAGGAATTAAGAACTGTGCTTCAATAATTACCGGTAGATTGATATGGTGTCTAAACAAACATGGTTCGCATCCCAGGTTAAGTTGGCAGGGACTAAACTGGGGATCCATGGAAGTGGTGTAATGTGCGGGCACCGTGGGCCAGCTATCCACTCTCCCCAGCCTCTTCTACAATAGTGCTACTAAAGTGTCAGTATCACAAACAGCCTAAAAGGCCTATGCATCCTTGATTGCTCTAAAGGGAAACCCTTGATCCTTTCTGTCACCATTGCTGTTCCTACATAACCTACATTGTTTAGCCTCCTATATTATTATCTCATTCAGTGAACAATTCAAATTATTTATGTTTTGGTTATTGGTTATAGTGCCTCCTGCTGGTTGGTAACCATTTCTTTAAACTCCTAAAACACATCACAGTGCTTGTGTGTCTGTGTGTGTGTGTGTGTGTGTGTGTGTTTGTGTGTCTATCCGATGTTTATGCTAACTAAAAGTACAGGGTTCAAACTTTATTGACATTGCTTTTGTTTTTCAGTTGCCTATAGTCATTTTTATTTCTTCAAATATTTCAGTTTAATATTGCAAACAACTTCACAACATACAAAATGAATTATATTAACCCAGAAACATGTCAATGAATAAATTTTATATATATATATATATATATATATATATATATATATATA
>OMKL01154124.1:8001-30954 GCA_900302295.1 Parasudis fraserbrunneri | reverse complement strand
ACGATATTCAAATCATAGATACTGTATTAATATAAGTGTGCTCCTGTGGTGTTGTACTAACGTTTGCAGTGCAGTAAAGGCTAAGGTTACAGTAAACAGATCAAGATGGTGGTCAAGAGGCGTGGCTATCTTCATGTCCAGTGGGAGGTCAAAGAGCAAACATAAATATCCCAGAATAGAGTCACTGTCAAAGCTTGAGCAGACGGCTACCAAGTAGTAGTGGAAAACTTATTATCCTTCATGAGGAAATGTGTCTGATAGGACAAGGGATATGTCAGGCATAGGCTAAGGTGACAAGTACTAATATTCTTGAGCTGTTTTTCGTGGCAGCTACTGCATAATACAGTATTGTGATGCTTTACAGTTTATTTAACAGCAGTATAGCCTTTGGCACAATAGAGTTACTGTATCCATTTGTTTTACCAACGGGTACACAGAACTGCCTGCCTGCCCCAATAATATTTCCACTTGTGTTCAGAATTTAGAATACCTTGTTTGAGTTGGAGGTGACGATATTACCAAAGCAGCAGACAATGCAATAGCTTAAGATACTTTCAATAAAAGATTTGTAAAACAAGGTGAGGACGGTCCTGTCTACATTAAGAAAGGAAGGTTTCCTTAGGAAGAGGACCTGCTGACCTACACAATCTTACTCTTGAGGAGACATACCAACTAAGGGAAACTGTATCAAGGAAGATTCTATTTTAGAAATGTGCCAATTCTGTATAATGAGACGAAAATTTGGGGAGACTCCAGGTCGCCAGACGCAATGCACCCTCCTCCTTTTTGCAGAGGGAAGTCTCCTCAAAAGCTTTTGACTCTGGTACGGGCCTTTCTTTATTGATTATCCTGGAACTGATGTTCTGTATTACGGATTGTCTCTATGGTGATATATTTTGTGATGGAAATGTAGTATCATTGTTCTGCTCCATTTGTTCAATTATGTACATAGATGCTGTTAACTATATCACTGTCAGTTCCTTCATGTTTGAAGTTAACATGTGATCAGCCTAGCATCAGTCCTGTCTATATATAAATAATAATATGCAAAAAAATGAAATAATATGGTAATTAATATTATTTATCATTGCATACCATAATGTTTATTCCTAAAACTTACACCCAATACTAAAGTCCAATAGCAGGAGTAATAATTAACATATCAGAAATCAAAGTGAAGCAACTTGTTTTTCTGCATTTTTGGCACATAGAAAGATGTTAGATCTCTCTAATGGTGAAAAATGGATTCAATCTCAATCATTTTTGTCCAATGCCCTTAATGGTCTATGTTTATACTGGTCAGTAGGACTAGGAACTGGTATCGGCTGTGAAAAAGGGGTTCCGGTTAATCTCTTGCGGTAACTCAACCAACCTGACTGATAACAATGTTCTTGACAGTGTGGCCAAGCTTCCAGTGGCCCAGCTCATGGCCCAGAACAGCAAGGATCTCAGGGTTGTTGCAGCCTTGCCTCTTGTTCTGGACAAAGAATTATGAGAGAAAAACTATTTAGAAATAGTTCTCGGTTTACAAAAATAACAGGCAATGTTGTCTCGAAAACATGTTAAAGGAACACACCAACAGTATGGGAAATGCGCTTACCGTCTTCCCCAGAGTCAGACAAGAACATAGATACTAATTTCCTCTCCGTGTGTTCAGTAGAAAGAGATCTGGCTGCTCGCTATCTTTGCTTAGCACCATCGCTGGAAGTGGGGGCGGTACGGCTAGCCTAGCGTTGGCCAACTAACATCTCTCCCGGAGGTGGAGGACGGTAAGTAAGGTTGGTGCGTTCCTTTAACAAAAGTGACTAATGCCTTCTACCAACCCATGACTTTCTAGTAGGCTATATACAGGGATGTTCTCATGTCAATGTAAAAAATAAATAAATAAATAAAAAAAAGTTAATACAATTACCATCTAGCAACGCAAAACAAAGAAAGAATCATCAAGCTTTTACACCTTGGCTTACAATGTATGCCATAAAAATTTTCCAAAACTGTCCAAGTACTATGAATGTGAAACCGAAAATATTTTTTTGCCACAATGACAACCCCACTTCCCTTTCGGGCTACTGATCCTCTAGTAGACAAGTTCAACTGGCGTCCATAATGTGTATATTTTGATATTATGTTTATATTCTATATGCCATCCTTACAAGAAGAACTTTCAACACATTGTGTCTTATACACTTAAAATTTGTACATAGATGTTATTTTCCCCGAAAAAGAGATACTCTATGAAATTACAGGATAGTCCAAATTGTACACATTGGGTTCCATGTTGTGGGAATGTCAAGCGCTTCAGCTGTTTTGGGAGCAAGTCATTTACTTTACTTCAAAATTCACCAAAGCAGAAATCAATTATCTCCCACAAACAACTCTTCTGAATGACGATTCATCTGTTTCCCTGAATATACATCAGAAACGTATATGGCAGGCAGGTTGAACAGCTGTTAAAAAGATGCTTGCTATGAGATGGCAATCTGCTCATACACTACCTATCAAACAACGGCTCAGTTATCTTATAGATATAATAACAATGGAAATTATATTAAGATATGCCTCTTATGAAACGGTCGAGACATGGTCTGAACTAATAACACTATAATACTATAGAAGCACAATATAGATTAAATGTTCAAATAGGTATATATGAAATGGATAGAGAGCACATTTTTTCGTCAGCATCTAGTAGCCTAATTATACTTGAATACCAATAAAAATAGTTCTTTGTTCAAGATACTTACTGGTTATACAACAGTTACTTAGTTACTTATTGGTTAGCTCATTTGATATTGATGTATGTGTGTGTATATGTCTATGTGTATATATATATATATATATATATACACACAAAATTTAATTTATTTATTTTCATTTAGTCCATAAGGAGAGGGGAGGTGCATGGAGGGTGCGGGGGCTCAGGGTCGGGATGAAGGTAGGGAACAATTTATTTTCCTTTTTGCGCTGTAGGGATCATGAAACTTCAATAGAGGTTACAGCCATCTACAAGGGCGCTGTATGTACAGTACATGATACATGTAGGATATAGGGGTATGCCAATACATGTATATGCTATGTATGTATATAACCTAGAAAAAAACAATGTAGTCATACAAAGTATGTGTATATGTAGGTGTATTCTGCCCTGCAGGGATGAGGAGCAGTGGCTCTGTTGCTCCAGTTTGCCTTTGAATGGCGGAGTATGTAGGACCGATGTACGTATGCCACTGTGTTAGTGCTGTCCTGTGGAGGCAAGCTGTGGTGGCTGATGTTGCTGCCTTTTTTGCTTTTGTAGGGCAGTATGTGTATATGTATGTATGCATGTATGTATGAACTGGATAATCAATGTACGCAAGCATGTTAACCTTATGGGGAAAAGAAAAAGAAGGGAAAAAGAATAACAAATTGATAAAAAAAATTAAAAAAGCAAAAGAAAACAAGAACTTTCATGAACAGTGAGCAACACCACATTGTATCGTAACCTTGGGCTTGGCTTTAGCCTCGCTGGATGTGTCGTCGGTGTCCGTCTGCTCTTGCTCCGGTTCTCCAGTCTTATTCAGAGGAGAGAAGTCCTCCAGCAGGGTGTCAAACAGCACAATGCGCTTGTTCTTGAAGAAGCCATAGAAGTATGCATTGCTGTGCGAGGAACGCTTGGAACCTGGAAGAACAACATATCTTCAAAATAAGGCCGCACCTATATGTATTTTTTTGAGTTGTTAGAGTTGTAATGCAAGTGTGAAACAGGATTTTCAGACATACCTATTTTCCAACAATTAAGTGGCATGGTGTGTGTAGGGGGGTTACAACACTCCCCGTGACAAATAAAGGACAACCAAGTAAACTACATGAGAAATCAAAGGCATCTTTTTTTTTCTTCGTTTTTGACCATCAGTTGATGAAATTGGCGCTATAGAGCACAGTAGGAGAAAAGGGGTTCCCGAAAATGTTTTTCCAGCACGCACATGAGGATGCAATGGAATTTGAAAACCGATTTTGAATCTGTAGAAGATAGAATCACAATTCATAAGTGAATCGATTCTTTTGCACATCCCTAATAAAAATGGAACCAAACCTATTCCCACTGTGTCTTTTACAGCCCAAATCAGCTGATAAGGCCTGTGTACCAATATATTCTACAACAGGAGCGCTGTGTAAAAGATGCTACAATAGATCTGCAAGAGACCCCGAGATACATTAATCATGTTAACAAATTTTAAACATATCTTGAGATGTTACACCATGTTGAGCTATTTGACTATATCACATTGTATACATGTGTGGCTGTATTCCCCAGCCCCCAAATATAAGTGGTAGTGCCTTACCTTCTACCACATAAACCTTGGTTAGGGGGAAGCTGATAGATTTGGCCATGGTCTCAATCTCTGTCTTCAGGTCTCCATCGGGTAACGGAGTGAACTTGTCAAACAGGGGAGCAATGTAATCAGCATATATAGTCACGAGCACCTGAAAACATGGGAACAGAAAAACCCCAATAAGGATTAAAGCAACTGTTAAGCATAATTTGGTTGCACCCAAATGTATCTTCTTACAGTAAATTATGATATTATTTACAAGCTTTCAATTTTGCCACTATTCCATTGTCAATGAAACCACAATTCAAAGCAGATAAGTCCTATCCTACATATATTAATATCCTACTGACCAGAGATACACCCAAGGTAAAGAGCCAGGCGTAGATGAAGAAGTAGTCTCCACCGATCTTGATGATGTAGAGGAGCAGAGAAGTCACAGGCAGCAGGATGCACTGGGTCACAACAAACTTCTTTACGGCATCCTTCAGAAAAAACCCCATCGTCTAGGAGGAAGACAATAAAATAAAAGGTAAAGGGAGGAGGAGGGGGAGAAAGTGAGTGAGTGAGTGAGTGAGTGAGACTGACTTGTACAGGTCAAGATGTTTGTGTGTTTGTCCAACAGTTGCCTGGGTCTTTTACATTTGGACAGCTTACCTGTTGATTAAATCCATGCTTCTCCTCAATGACAAATGTGCTGTAGATACTCCAGGGCAGGCCAGTGAAGGCACTGAACAGGGTGGCCAGGGTCAGAAACACAAGGGACTGGGTGATCTCATATTCTGAGCCCAACCCAAAGCGAGCTGTAACAGAACCAGCCACACCCCACAGGAAGGGGATTCCACCAAGGAGCAGGATCAGCTACAAGGGGAAAAACAGCTTTAAACTTTTTAAACACCTTAAATTTCTTTATTGGTTTTCAAGATTTTGGTTGGTGTTCAATGTGATTCAAATGGTGATGGACAGATGACATAAGTCTCATACAGGAACATTATTCTTCACAACAAGAAACATCACTTTGTGTGTAATAACACGGGGGTCTGCAACTAGATTCTATATGCAGTCATATCATACTGGTATGTGTGTCATGACAGTACAGTATTTTTCCCTACTTTTCCAGACTATGCAATTCTCAACCTTTTCAGACATTCAAAAATGTTACTTTTTAATATAAACATGTGGTTTCTCATTGCCCAGAAATTCAGTGCAGAAATAATTAGCATTTGGGAATGTATCACACTGTGTCATCAACATTGTGCTGTGATTGCAATGCCTCTATTAGGGGCAACAACTTGGGGGAATAAATGTGGGGAAGGCGACATTTGTTCACAAATCTACAACTTTAGGACGAAAGAAATAAGACGTAAATCATGCTGAAGATCTACTTATTGCACTCATTCTGTAAAAAAATTCAGCCTGGTTTCTCGTTATAACGAGAAAAGATCTTGATATAATGAGAAAAGATCTCAATATAACAAGAAAAAGATCTTGAGATAACGAGATAAAGATCTGTGGAAATCTATAAATTGTTTAGATGGTAGACCTGTGTGCTTTCCGCCTGAGTGACCATGAAGGCTTTAGGTGCCTGCAAAGTTGACAAACTAACGATGAAACAAATGAATACCATATTGGATGTACAAATGTCATATGTCACCATATACTTTACATCCCCTGACCATTTTACAGGTGGTTAAGATTGAAATTAGCCCCGAATGAGGGCTCCGTTATTTTTGTCATAATTGGACAACTCACAGCAACTCAAGTTGTTGCGCATACAATGTCTGGTTCCTGTCACTCAATGAATCATATTTGGACATGCGATTTATAGCTGGCTATCTATGGTTCTAGACTGGAATGTGAGTCCCATTGTGGCTGTATTACGCTGGGTAAATAACGGGCCATGTTGCATTTAAATGTAATAGGATGTATGCTGCTGACAGAGCAAGTTATGCTATTGCACACATGTGGCTGTAGACTATTTATCTGTATATCAGAAAATTGAGCCACTCCCCTCCAGAAGTTAATTCAAGACAAAACGCAAGATAGGAGGGAGATTACACATTACACAGCAGACATTGAGCTCACACAAGGACATTGTCCGTGTGCCATGCAACAACTGCACCTGCTATTCAAATAACACCTCTGCCATCAAGCACATTAGGGATTCAACAATATCACATGTAGTTGAGGTACAGTATAAAGTAGCAATGGCATTTCTCCAGGCGTAAATGGATGGAGAGGACGCAGAGCTGGGTACTCTAGAGTAAGGATTTTAATTAAGTAAATGTACAGGTGTAACTGAACAACAAACAATGTACCTATTCAAAGAATGAACTTGTGCAAAATACCAAATCACATGTAAAACAAACATCAGATACAGACTGGTTTAAACTACACATACTACAGAGCGCACAGCGCACCATTGACTCCTTGCCCCTCCCACAGGCCCCTATCTGTGTAGACACTGCTCTTGCCCCAAGACACTGAAGATCAAGACATTCCTGAACCTGGACAACCAGAATGTCACACTCGAACACCTCACCACCTGCGCATCAGAGGGAGTTATATACGCCATACAGTGCCCCTGTCCACTCCTCTAAATTGGCCAAACATCCCGCCCATTATGCACCCACATAATAGAACACAAAAGTGCCATACCCCCACAAAGACTCCAAAGCCCCACTAGTTGAGTGAAATGTGAAAAGTTGAGTGAAATGTGAAAAGTTGAGTGAAATGTGAAAAGTTGAGTGAAATGTGAAAAGACTCCAAAGCCCCACTCACTGAACATTTCACTCAACACTCCCACAGCTAATATGATCTCCGTTTTTGGGGCGATTGATGAGTCCAACACGATCTGAGAGGCAGAGATTTTGAGAGAACGCTCCTACAAAAGTGAAGCACTGGATACTTTCTCTCAATACAGTCTCGCTCCATGGACTGAATGGCGAACTCGACCCGTATTGTTTTCTATAATTTGTTTACAGATGCATGTTTTTTCTGATCCAGTTTGCCATTTATGTGACACTCCCTATCCAGTCCTACCCGTTGACCGTTGAGGTCGATTCTTTGTTCATTATTTGCTAAGCTGTTCAGTTACACGTGCACATTTACTTCATTAAAACCCTTATTCTAGAGCACCAAGCTCTGCGTCCTCTCCATCCGTTTACACACAGAGGACTGCCATTGCTACTCTACTCTACCTCAACTACATGTGATATTGTTATGTCCCTAATGTGCTTGATGGCAGAGGTTTTATTTGAATAGCAGTAGCATGTGCAGTTGGTGCATGGCGCACGGACAACATCCTTGTGTGAGCTCAATGTCTGCTGTGCATAATCTCCCTCCAATCTTGCGTCTTGTCTTGAATTAACTTCTGGAGGGGAGCGGATACATTTTCTGATATAAAGATAAACAGTCTTAACACACTTATAGCATAACTTACTCTGTCAGCAGCATACAGTACCTATTCCTCCTGTTATCTGGGTTACATTCCAGTATGTGAAGAGATTTTGCTGAAACAAAATAATTAATGTAGAGGCTACTGTCATGCAGTCTGAGTGCCCCCAGCCCATCATCGTGTGCTCTCCTGTCCAGCACTGTCCCGACAGTTGCCCAGACAGAGATGGGGAGAGTTGACATCTTACATGCAACTTGGCCCATTATTTACCCAGCATAATACAGGCGCAATAGGATTCACAGTCCAATCTAGGACCAAAGTGATAGCCAGCTAAAAATCAAATGTCCAAGTATGATTTAGTGAGTGAGGGGAACAAAACATTGTGTGCGCAACAAGTTGAGTTGCCTGAATTGTCCAAATATGACAAAAACAGTCCTGATTATGGGCTAATTTCAATCATAACCTGTGAGATGGTCAGGGGACTTAAAGTATATGGTGACAGGTGACATTTGTACATCCAATTTCGTATTAATTAGTTTTATCATTAGTTTGTCATCTTTGCAGGCACGTAAAGCCTTCATGGTCGCTCCGGCGGAAAGCACACAGCTCTTCCATTGCCCATATTTATAGATTTCCCCAGATCTTTATCTTGTTATGACGAGATTTTTTTCTCGTTATATCGAGATCTTCTCATTATATCGAGATCTTTTGTCATTGTAACGAGAAACCCGGCTGAACTTTTATTTACAGAATGAATGCAATACGCTTTCATCAAGAAAACTTAAAGATCCAGAAATAGTAACTACCTCATAGTGTTCGATCACCCAGAGATTAATTCACATAATATTAAACTTCCCAACCTTTTAGTCCAATGATCTATCAGCTTTTCTTACCGTCCCCTCAGTCTCAGAGTAGAGTCCAGACCAGAAACTGAAGTTGCTCTTGTCCAGCTGGTAAAGGCGCGACTTCTCAAATGTGTCAGTGTCCATGATCTTTCCTAGCTCCTGCGGTACATGTGTGGTTGACCTGTATATCCTTCTCTGCATGATTGAAAGGGGTCACCAAAAACAAAGTCACCTTTCATTCAAAATGCCAAAAAGCACTTGAATGCTGAACCATGTGTATTAACATTTTGGCTTACTAAAAGCCACTCTGACTTTGTTTCTCTGTTGAAATTTATGGTAAATGACAAAAGTGCTGCATTTAGCTAGTTGGTAGGGCAACGTTATGATAAAGTGAAAATACAGTCAATAGCCATTGATCATTAAGTGAAATGTTTTTCACCAACCTAAGACAAAAAAATAATAATAATACAAAATAATTAAAAACACAAAAAAACGAATCTGGAATGTCATCAAGTGACTGTTTTGGACCTGTTCCATTGACCATGAAAGCAGACTTTGTACAGTGCCATCGCGCAGGGAGGTGTCCAAGGTGGATATGGGTACATGAATTAATTTTGGTGCAAAATTGCAAGCGATTCCTCTGAGTCCACAAAGTCAGCCTCCCACGACACTGTCAAAGGGAGCAGCTCGAACAGCTGTCGTTTAATGATCTCAGATTAGTCTTGGTTAGCGTGGGTTCAGTTTTGGGGGAAAACTATAGCTACTATGAGCAATTAATATTGTTTGAATAGTCCGAAAACATTAAATATAAGAGTTGTTTAAGGGTGAATTTTCCATCTAAGTTAGCTAATGATAACATGACAAAGTTGTGCGCTTTTTGACAGTTAGCTACGAACTTACCTGTCTGTAAGCAAGGTAGGCCTCCCATAGATATACGGTCCATGAAAATCCCAGCACAGCATAAAATATCTGCTTTTCGACGGGTAGTTCAAATATAGTTTGAATCATCTTTATCCTGTTATTGGTCTATGTTATCCAAACAAGCTGGGTTGACTAGCTTGGCAAGCTGTTAGCTGGCTTGACCCGTAGTTAGCAGCTGCTAGGCTTCTGCTCTCCCACTTGACTTGCACACAAACACGCTTCTCAGACAGATGATTAGACTTTTCGGTTTAACAAACTAAGTGAAAAATTGTCTCCACTTTAAATGGTCAGACACAGACATTCGCTATGTTAACTCGGGCACATTTGCTGTCAGTTTCCATTCATGCAAATTTGTCCGTGCAGTGTGCAGCAACGAATTGTGCTGTTCGTGAAACCGGAGCAATGACTTTGGTTCCGTATCCTGGATCCAGCAGCCAGCTGCGCCCACTTTTACCATTTTTTCAAATTCCTATAATAGAGATTGGAGGGAAACATGGTTGGGGCGGTACCATGTGGCCAGCTTTTTGAGGTGGCCAATGGCACGCGCAAAAGGTGTGGCCAGCAGGACCATATATATATATAGATATATAGATATCTATATATATATAGATAGATATATTTATCTATCCATCTATCTATCTATCTATCTATCTATATATATGTATGAGCAGGACAGTGTCGTTTCGTCTGACCTATGAATGACGTAACTAGTAACACCAATGAGTAAGACAGGGGTGGGAATTCCGCAGTAGAAGCGTTGAAACCTCTCTGATGTAATTTCAACAAGTTATGGGTGAAAAGTTCGCTCTCATTTTTACTTGAGCAATTTTGAATATGGGTCCCTTGAAAAATTCCTAATCATATTAAAATCCCTGTTATATTTGCTTTTATCTATTTTCAAAATGTTATGGGATTGTTGACATTTTCCGAAATAGATTTTAAACAATATTCTGACTTGGATATCCTAGTCCGGATAGATTCTTCGATTCTTTACATTCCAGTGGATTCTCTCCATGACTACCTGAAGTCTGCGACCCTCAAGTGGTCATTCATTACATTGTTTTGTCTTTCCTGCTAAAAAAGCAGGGTCCAAAGCCCCTCAAAACATTTGAATGGGACTTAATGGGATTTTAGGTGTACAGTGGACTCTCCGTCAGAATACTCTGTCCAGTTACTTTGTCTAGTCCCTGGGGGTTCAAAGAAGATAGGTGCAATGTCAGTGACTTTTTCATGTCCTATTTTACTATGGAAGTAAACGGAGAAATAAGAGGGGAAAGGGTCACTGAAATTGCACGTAGGCCTATCTGTACTTTTTACATAGTTCAACGACTTTCACTTCATGACAGGAAGGTTATGACTTCCCTTTTTGCTTCCACTTTTCTGTCCGACAGGGTGCAGCTGTGGGCAAGAGTGAAATTTGAAAAGCAAACCATGTTTCGTATCGCCGCGTAGGGCTGGGAGTCGATATATAAAAAATAGATTCTTCGATATTTCAGTGAATGTGGAATTGACTCTCTCCATATGCATATTCACCAGAGTGGAATATTTCACACTCTATAAACAATATGGAGCGAGGCAGACAAAAATGCCTTCTTCCACGCCACGCACAATGTTGGTGATGGTGTGTCAGTATTTTAGTCAAATGGATCTATATATATATTTAAATGACGATGTTGGTCGGTAGAGTCCTTGCTCAGCGCAATCCATGCAATTCCTCCTTCATATATCCTACCGTGATTTAATAATTCTATTAAATCTTTCATTTTATTTGGCTCCATTCTATATAGGCTACACTAGTATTTTGATTTCCCTTGCATTTTTTGTTCACTTTTATACCCTATAATCATATGCTGCTACATAACGCACTGCACATTCAATATCGTCTTTTGCACTAAATCATCTGTACATATACATCGAAAAAAGATTAACTTCATATACCGTGATTTAATTGTAATTCTATTCAGTCCCATTTTATATATACTTTTATTCTAATTTCACCTGTTTCTCTTATTTATAATTATTGTGTATTTTATTATCTATTGTCTAAGCACAGTCGCAGGAGCAGGCAAAGTAAGCATTTCACTGCAAGTTGTACAAGTATGGCTTTGTATGTGACAAATAAACTTGAAAACTAGTTCGCCACAAACCAATGCAAAGTCAATGAGGACAAGCTCCTATCTTTACAAGCTGACCGAAGCTCACTTAAATTTACTCCACAGTGCACACAAAGTAGATTTCAGTGAGCTTCAGTCAGACTTCTGTTGCTGCTTGTTCCCAATGGCTTTGCATTGGTTTGTGGCTAACTAGCTGGAGCTAGTATGAGGAACAGAATGGATTGAGCTGAGAAAGGACTCTACCAATCAACGCAATCATTGGTACGAAATAAATAGGGCTAGGGTTAAAATTAAAAAAATAAAAATAAATAAATAATATATATATATATATATATATATATATCAGAATCACCTTTAAGATAAACAAGGAAACGAAGTAAGATGTCAAATTTGCAACAAAAAACGGATTTACATCAATTAAGCCTTTGGAGTAGAGAATTAAAACTAAAGGGAGTATAGAATAGACTCTTGGGATAGACTCCATTGATTCCCATCATGTGGAATCAGACTTTACTCCAAACTTTCTGGTAGTGAATACAACCTTACCACTGGATAAGCAATACAACTAGTGCACCAACAACTATACCCTCAAAATAGAATAAATTATCTGAAATCAAATGACTGTCTAAAATATGGTAACATAACATACAGAATGGTGAAAATAAATTATTTTTGCATTAGCCACTGTGATCTGAGACCTTGAACTACATCATCTGCCGATTTCTGTCTCGAGTTTTTGTCTGGGTGATGTGCCAACACTATGTGCTGTGCTACTTTAAACTCCTTCCTAATTCACTTAAGTTAGCTCTGTGTAATGTTTTCAGGAATGCTTTTGGTGAATAAGGTTTAAAGCACGCCAGAGTTAGATCACAATGGCAACATCTCTGGAAATGATTTTGAAAATTCAATGCAAAACAAGAATTATACATAATTCAAAATGTTAAAAGGCCCTACTCAAACATTTATTTATTTATTTTTATTATTATAAAGTGTTACATTTATGCCAACGTCTGTCCATTGCATCCAAAGCACTGTCTTGGTACAAAGGATGGTGAAAATCAAGATATTCTTCATGTTCTTTTCTGTATACATATTTTTCATTCTATTTTAAAAGAAGTGAAAGGCATTGCAATAGGCTACTGACCATCAGTCTCTCTAAACAATCTGGAAATGTGTACAATGTTTATCATGAAAAGCTATATACATTTATGACCAGTTTATGCGTTAATAGAGGAAGTGTTAAGTGGAATCTGAATACTTTAAACACCAGACCTTTAAAAAAGAAAAAAAAGAAAAAAAAGAAAAAAAAAGGAAAAAATAAACACTTAAAGATGTTTCAAAAGGAACAAACATTCAGTTTGGCATTTTAAAAGCAGTAATTATATTTATACCATAAGCATCTTACTGATATTTTGAGAGGAAACAAATACTGGGGCACAATTTTTAATGTCAAAGAAAAAGCTTTTTTTTTGTTGTTTTTTGTTTTTTCTTCAGCAATGTTAAAAGGTGCTCAACTCAACTAACTACCGAGAAGTAACTTGCTATTGTTATTATCTGAAGGGAAGAGGTCGGGTAGGGTGGTGGAGTATATAGGTCTCTCCAGAACCACCACAGGTCTGAGGTACTGCAGCTGCTTTATGGCCAGGTCCCCACACCCAGCCAAAGCCTTGTCCAAGATGGACTTCAAGTTTTGGACTGACGTTAAATCTCCCGTCATTGGAAGGGGCTTCGGCAGATGGGACCGATTGCGTTTGCTACGGGTGTGGGCAATTCCCATTTGGTTGTTCTCTTTGACAGAACAACTGCGCCTGTAAGAGTCTCGCCTTTTAAGTGGTGTCATATTTTCTTCTTGAACTGGTTCCTTAGAGGGATTGCCTTCTTGTATGAACTTCAGAAAAGAGGACTCGAAGCCCATAGGCTTGTAAGTGGCAATGTCAAAGGGGCGAGGAGGAGGGCAGTGAGGCGGTGCGTCTTTCAGATTAGAAGGCTGCTCGGACAGTTCGTTTTTACGTTTCAGCGGTTGACGGGCCAGAGGGATGGGCAAAGGCGCCGACCCGTTTATTTTACCACCATCTTTGCTGCTTGATGTGTCCTGGATGCCCTCATCAACAGTAAAGCGCAGTGAGGCTGGTGGTGAGAGATCAACAGTGATGGTAGGAAGAGAAGGATTTGTGTTCTGTCTTCTTGGTTTCTCCTCTTGGATGTGGCCATTCTGCGGTGTGGCGGCTGGCTCCTCGGTGTGCCCGCCGGTGCTCGGCTCCCCATACAGCACGTCATCTGCGGCAACAAGGATGTTGTTTCTCTCCACAGGTGGTGGCTCCTCCTCCGGGAAGCCCAGTGGGTCATGGTCGTCTTTGTCCAGTGTGTCCGTCTTGATGGAGTGCAGGCTCATGGGCGCGGATGGTCCCCCAGGGTTTTCCGGCTCCGCCTGGTACTCCATTTTACGAACACCGTTAGGTGTGCACGATGCAGTGCTGGTCGGCCGGGCTGACTTCCTCTGAATCAGCTCCTCGAGCTGCTCTGCGGTGAAAATAAGCTTGTCCTCATTCTCTCGGAAATCAATCACATGCATACGGTGAACACTCGTGTAGTGACGCTCCAGGCTCCTCAGGTACTTGACCACAGAGTCACAGTCTTGCACCATGCATGGGTAGCCTACACGCAAGCAACGGTCTTGGCACATCTGTAACGCTTCCTCATGAGATCGGAAGACAAAACCATCATATCGTTGTTCACTTCTTTTCTTCTTCTTCTTCTCCTCCTCTTGACCCGTTTCCTCTGACTGGACATCCTTTTCACACTTGGGACTAATTCTCTCAGACTGTGTAGTAGGTAGTTCAGGTGCTTCTTTCTGAGGACTAGGCGATGTGACTATAAGCTTCTTCTGGCATCCGCTGATCGACTTCTTGTGGGTGCTCTGTAAACGCAACACTAGTGAGTCATAGTATTCGCAGTGACTATACATAATATGTTTTTTAAGTGCACTGGTGTGGCTGAACACTCTCGTACAACCCTCATACTTGCATCGTATTTGCTCTTGTGGCTGACAATGAAATTCACGAGTGTGGCGCACTAAGCTGCTTTTAAGGTGGTAAGAGGCATCGCAGTTGGTAAAGCCACATTTGTATTGGGGTTGAGGTTCATCTGAGTGTGAGAGAGGCCGTTTCTTGGCAGGATCCCTCCTGACTTCAGAATTTTGATGCATATCCAAATCCTTTTCCACGGAGAGTTGGGATCGATTATAGCGATGTACAAACTGTAGGTGTCGCACAAGTCCTCCCTGGTTTGAGAAAGCGGCATCGCAGTCCTTAACTACGCAGCGGAAGGGTTTGTTGAATTTAGTTAATATATAGCACAAATTACTTTTGGTTACCAAACGTCTAGTGGCCCGTCCCTCTTTTGACGTCCCATTCTCACTTTCTCCTTTTTGCTCATTGTCCTCCTCCTCTTCTCTGTCCTCTGCCTCCTCTTCTTCAGATGGAGAGTGTTTCTGGAAGTTCTTCCTATTTTCTCTTGTCATCATGCTTGCTTGCCTTCTCTGGTACCTCTGTTGCCAACTGGTGCCCTCTCTCTTTTTGATTTTACGAACATCGTTTGTCGGGGGCTGAGACATATGCTTTGTTGGCTCTTGGGACTGCTCATGTCGTTGAGTTGCCCAGTTAATTTTTTCCAATGCAGCCTCGGTGAGATTATGCATCTGGAAGTAGTGGGTCATCAACGCTCCCTTCTCTCTGACACTCCTAAAGCAGATTTGGCACACATAGGGCTTGAAACATGTCGTTTTCAAAGAAGTCATCTTTTTGGCCTGCTCCAATGTGCGGCCATGCACGATGGTGTAATGACGCAATAAGCTGAAACTTTGTGCTGTCCTGAAGTCGCAACTTTTTATCTTACAGGTATATGGTTTAGCAGTGGCCAGTAATTCAAAGTTGGTCATTTCATCCGTTTCTGATACTTGCTCCAATTTCACTTTCACCCTCTCTTCAGTCAGGTGACTAAGAGCCTTCTTCTGAAGCAATACAACTGTGGACTTGGCCATAATAGCCTGATGAAGTGAGACTTGTGATGCAGTGGACCCCGAGATGGAGTCAGAGGGCTCACAAAGTCCATTGTGAGTGCCTGAGGAATTCAGGTCGAGTTTGCTAAGCCCAATTACAATCTCTCTCAGAGCATCACTGTGTCCAAGGCTTGAAGAGTTTGTCCCATCATGGCTGGGACTGGGTAATGCTTTTCTTTCTTTTCCCGTCCCCTTAATGTTAGATGAATGAGGGGTTGAGTGCTCATGTTTTCCCTTTTCCTTGACGTTTGGTTCTGTTTTTATCATTAGCCCTTTGGACTTGGAGCCCTGCTCTTTGTCATGTTGGTAGTCTTTGTTCTCCAGCTTGAGGTGCTCTGGGTGGGCACACTTCAGGTGTCTCTGAACATCCCTGGCCCTGGAGAAGGTCATGCCACACTTCTCAAACCCACAAGTGAACTTACTTCCATCAAAGCACACAGCCACTGAGGTCATCATTTCCTTAGGCTCCTTGCAGCTTGATGCATGTGAAGAGGAGGCACAACTGGTTGAGGAAGTGAGGTCCTGACCATTTACCATTTCCTCTGACACAGTCTTTGATTCACCTGACTTCTTAGTAGTGGCCGTCTCCTCAGTAACAGTCTCAAGGAGTTTCCGTTTAGCTTTCCTCTGAGTCTCCAAGTCTTCCTCAGAGAAAGTGATGCTATGTGTGGCTAAATGCTGGATGAATTCCTTTTTGGAGAAGTAGAATTTCTTACATTCAGGGCTAGTGCAGTTAAATGCCGCATCTCTGAAATGCTGTGCTTCATGGTGATACATCTGTCCCAACTCAGAAAAAGTGACATAACAGCCCTCAAGTTCACACTGGTAATTAAGCTGATAGCCATGGGTCTGTTTGTGTGAGACCAGCTCATTGGTAGTACTAAACTCAGCTCCACAACCTATAACCACACACTTGTAAGGCTGATCACCACAATGCACTTTTCGATGCTTGCGGTGGTGGTAAGCGGATACAAAATGACGTTTACAAAAAATACACTTCTCTCGTTTGTCTCTCATCTCATGGAAATGTCTCACATTCTCATCCCCTTTGTGCTCGGACTTCAAGTGGACATATAAGTACTTGGAATGCTTAAAGGTCCTTGTACAGCGAGTGCCTGGGCATGGATAGTCATCCCGGTTCTGCAGGTTGTAGTGAGTATCAATGTAATCAAACGTGACATACTCATCATCATCCATGCGCTTCAAATTCGCAGATTTGGCTTGCTGTACAATATGGTGCAGCACGTCTGGATCATGTGTGGACTGGTAATACTGCATTAGGGAAGGGTCAATGCTGATTTCACCTGGCTCAAGCTCATCTTCATCTGCATCTTTCAGTACAGAACCCTTACTCTTTTTCTTTTCGTATTTTTTGTGACAGCTTGCTGGATTTTGGACATGCTGTTTCATGTGAGGCATGAGCTCCTTCCTGCTCTGAAATTTCTCCAAACAAACGGGACAGGGGTGGCTGTTCTCCTCCGCATGCCTCTTAGAGTGGTGAAGGATTTGTGTTTCAGTGACCGACCTTTTACAGATCTGACAGAGAAACTTGTGTTTCTTAGTGCTTGATTCACCTTGGGTTTTTGTTGTCTTAAAATATACCTTTTTGTTATCCTGTTCCTCCTCGTAACTGTCAACATTGCCATTTAACCTGCCGGGATGCTCAGATTCTACAGCCTTCTCCTTTTTTACCTGTGGTTCAGGTTTAACCCTTTCCTGCCTTTCATCCAACTCCTCTTCCCCCTCAGACTCCGGTACCCCTCCAAGGAGGGTGACGCAGTGATATTTCAGAGTTTTCCAGTCCCAGAACTCTGGGTCAAAAGGCCAGTGGGCTTTTAGTGCCAGGAGCAGTTCACAGCGTAGTGAGTTAGGGATTATCCCATTTTCCTGGTCATACTTCTGGTCTGGTCGCATGTAGAGCTCCTCCAGGCTGTCAAAGTCCTCCTGGCTGGGGCCAAGGAGGAACTCTGTGAGTTGACAGGCCCGCAAGACCTCAAGGTCATCTGGAAGAAGGCAGGAAACCGTCTTACAGACAGAGATCCTTGTTTCTGAGTCGTCCTGCTTTGGAAGTTGGAGGGCTTTCACGCAAAGCTCCACTGATGAAGCCAGTCCCAGTTCTTCAGCCTGTAAGGAAAATAAACACCTTATTAAGATGCAGCTGCGGTTGAAAAAAATAAAATAAAATAAAAACTCTTTTACAAAACAATTTTACATTCATCTCATTCTGACATCGTCTAGATACAATGCGATTACTAGGGGTGGGAATCACCAGAGGCCCCACGATACGATATTATCACAATACACGCTATGATAGTAATAAGATTTTAAAAATATTGCTTTAATATTCCAACTGCAAATTATGTCCCTAAAGAGAAACCTTGTCAACAACATGTTTTATCTAGAGATTACGTTTTTAGTCTGTCCATCTCACTTCAAATATTTTTGTTGCAGCAAAATGGGATTGTGTCAATTTTTTTTTATTTTTTATAAATATCTATTTATTTATAATTGATACTTGCCGTTCATGTATCAATGCAATATCGCGACGCAAAATATTTCAATCCTATGCTGTATCGATTTTTCCCCCAACCCCTAGTGATTACAATGATCATTGTTTTATTACAAAGGAATAAACACTGCATAGCTTAACAATTAACCTATATATTGATTTCAGTACAGGAAAGGACAGTATGGCCGTATAGTCTCACCTCTGCCCGTATAACTCGGACCAGGTAAAGTAAATGGTATACTGTTTTGGCAATGGCACCTAGTTGGAGGCATCGCTCCAGCAGAGACTCTAGAGAAGGGTCAATCCTCCTTTGAAGTTTACTCCACAACAGTGTCAACTCCCTTCGGAGAGGTAGAAAACAAACAATAAGAAAAGTATGAACTTGGGAGAGACGGAAAGACATACCGTACGCACACACAGAAAGGCACACAAAAAATAAACACCCTTATAACCCCACCTTAACCACACAACATTTATAATTGGTTCAATCATTTCTAGAGGGAAATTGCAATGTCTCATTTGCATAAAGCCGATATTTTTTTGACCAGTATTTAATTTTTGTCATATTTTACTAAAACATGGTCAGGCTTTCATAATCTGCATTATCTATAAATTCAGAGTACAAATATAATTTATAACACTTTACAATGGCCTTATTCCAGCATTTTTACTTGACCAACTTTAAAGGCAATTTTCTCAGAAACATGGTTTGGAAACACTCGATAATCAACTGAACATAGCTTGCTTGATATTATGAGTGGAGAAATAAAAAAGGTATTGTAAGAAAGCTGTTTATTAAACTCAAAATGAGTCTGGATCAATATGATGGCATAAGCTGCATATGAGGACTTTCTGGAAATGAAAGCCTGATATGAATCAATGGAATTGTCCTGTGCTCCTTGACATCGACTACACACCATGAGCAGTACAGGCTTTGCTGCTGGAGCTGTTGTGTCAGGAAGGTAGTACACAAGATGAAGGCTGTATTCTCCTCCCCCTCTGTCTCCAAGGTACATGTGATCTCCAGCACATCCTTACAGTCAAGTCTGGATATCTGTAAGGGAGGGACCAGAATGTATTATACATATGAAAAGAATGCTTAGAACAACAATAGTGTAGAGAAAATATGCTTGAGCCCTTTATTTTCTCTTTTTCACTGTTGTGAGCCAATGGCAATTGACAATCAAATTGTAAACAAATGTGGAATAAATTGTCCATCTTTACCGGTAAAGTGTCCCTGCCAGCCTTAAAGGGGATATATTATGGAAATTGCTTTTTTCCTAGTGTTTTTGTGGATGTGGCAGCCTGAAATGTTATTTAGGCCGTGGGGGAAAATAACATACTCACTGCAGTTTGGTCAGGGTTTGAAGTCTTCAGATTAACAAGCTGTTCAGATTTATTGTGCTTTTTGATGTCACAAAGGACACAAGCAATGAATTAGCTTTGATTAATCAAATGGCTGTGCTAGTTACACTGCCTAGTTTGTAGTCAAGTCCCAAACCATCAATAGACCTCTTAGTTGTTAATAGATGTGATGGAATCCATGGCCTTGTTAGAATTATAATTTTCATTTATTGTATTTGTGTGGGGGTACTTTTTATCAATAGCCTTAGGTCTATTAGTCCAGGGCTTGACTCATGAAATATATGATACAGTCTTCAAAACTGATATATAACACCATATGAAACACAATCACAATGGGACAATTCAATTGTGAATGTGGAGCCCTCTCCAGTAGGTTAGACTACTGTAATAGTCTCATTTCAGGTCTCCCCAAAAAAGCACATAGGCAGCTACAGCTCTTTCAGAATGCCGCTGCTCGAGTTCTAAGAAAGACTAAGAAAGCTGAACATATTACACCAATGCTCAGGTCTCTGCATTAGCTACAAGTGTGTCATAGAATTTACTTCAAAATACTGTTGCTCGTCTATATATCACTCAATGATTTAGGGCCAGAATATATCTCTGACTTGCTTCCACACTATGAACCCTCTAGACCTCTTAGGGACCAGGTCCAGACAGGATCTGCTAACTGTTCCTAGAGTAAAAACAAAACAGGGTGATGCAGCATTCAGTTATTATGCTACATAGTTGTAACAAACCTCCAGAAGATGTCAGATCTGCTCCAAATCCATTTTCAAAAACAGACTAAAAACCTTTTTCTACAATGTTAAAATAAGCAGGGTCTGGATCCATGATTCTGATTGGCTAGTAAGCGTCACGTGACCTCCATTTTGCGGGGTAAATCACACGATCTATCCCGCTTGGGACTTCTGTCGCGGATGAATAGTCTACAATTTATTCTGCTATCTTGTAAATAACCTTTTTAATAATATCTAGTAGTCTAACTGTTGTAGAAAAGCAATTAACCCCTCGAGGAAGGGGTAAATGGGTGGATTTACGCCCGGTTGTAAGTCTAAATCCCTCGGCTGCGCCTCGGGATCCGACTATACAACCGGGCATAAATCCACCCATTTACCCCTTCTTCTTGGGGTTAATTGCTTTAATATATACAGTATATCACGCTATGTGCTTAGTTGTGGAAAATAACATGCTGGGTAAACCGATCAATGTTCATCATATTCGACTGCATGGGCATGGGATGTGCGATGCAATAACTCGAAACTGTAATTTTCAACTGACACTGAAATAGAAATACTTTTGTGAGAAATCTGAGTGACTGCTTTTAGTTTTTAGTATTGATTTAGGCAATGGACTTGTGTATCACAATTTATAAAAAAAATAAAATCTACACAGACAATATTTGATAAATATCGCTATATAGCCCATCCCTGTATTTTGATAAAAACCATTTGAACAACATATTGTTTTGTTTTTTTCTGTAATAGCAGAGCCCTAGTCGTCTGCTTCCTGACAATTAACCTTGTGTGTGACTCTCTCTCCCTCTCTCTCTCTCAGGTGCTGTGTATTGGCACCCAGTCAGTGTTTATAGACAACGCCAATGAGCAGCACCACATGATCCTGCTCAAACACTTCACGGAGAAGAACCACGCCGCAGTGGTGGACGTGAAGACCCGCAAGAGGAAAACAGGTGTGAGAGAGAGAGAGAGAGAGAGAGTCCCCGTAGCACTGTACTGAAACTGAATAGTAAATAGTAAGATAAGAGATGAAAATCTTTTTCCTGGGGGGATAACACAGATTTATGTACACAGAGTCGAGTTTAAATGGTGTTATTTAACACAGATATACATGGGTGACACTGTATTATTGTACGTAGATATTCATACATATGGAAATATAGACAGAAATATATGCTATGATTAAAATATCTGCACTGGGCTAGTCCCAGCAGACTATCTGAATGTTGAGGCTTGCACTATGGCAACAGGAGGCATTGTAGAGACGAATGGCACAAAGGAATGCCTCAGGATACCAAAATATAACAAAGAGAGCATCCCTTGTGATATAATGCAATAATGTTTATTGTATTATATCACAAAGGAAGCTTTCTTTGTTTAATTTGTGTGTCCTGTGGCCCCCTAAGCCTCCTTTTGCCCTTTTTTGCATTGCACAAAGAAATGCTTGAAACGTTCCTTGGCACATCCAGGAGAGATTAGACTGTAGCTAAAAGTGCTCCTTAGCTATCATATAGAGGGTGGGAGACATTGTTCATGATGGAGATGAGTTTGGAGCTCATCCTTTCCTCTGCCCCAATGTTTAGAGCTAGTTCCTCTGCCCCTATGACAGAGCTAGCCTGTTTGATCAGGAACCACAGTAAGATTGTATTGTATAAATAAAGATGTCCTAACCCCCTGTGTGTTTCCTGCTCTCTCACAGTGAAGGACTACCAGCTGATCCAGCCCCAGGACTCAACAGGCTCCCCGGGCCAGTTGGAGGTCCAGGGCCCCCCTCAGGCCCTGCTCAGTCGATATCTCAACAACTTCACCTCCATCATCAGCCACCTCCTGCAGGCCAGCCAGGACAGCAGCTCCCCCGACAGCGTGGAGTCCTCCTGGGTTCTCTCCCTGGCACTCAAGGGCCTCTACAACACGCTCAAGGTATAGGGCGGTCTCAACTTCACAGCAACAGCTAACAAAAACCTGGCGTTCTTCAACCGAGTGCTACAACTGATTTATGGTCAGCTGTCACTAAAGACAAGTAATATATTATGTCTGTACTGCTGACATAATGGAAAAGGATGTCAGGCCAATATTCCAGATAGTGAAAACTATTCAGCCGCAACATACTCAGCAGGAAGTCAGCTGTAGTCATAGCGAGGAAGAGCACACAACATTCCACTGAATGTCTATATGACCTGGCCTGTAAAGCAAACTGCATCTATTCTTTTCTTCAAACAGGCATTTATACATGAATAAAACTTTATTTTTTATTTTTATTTTTATTTTTAAAGATGTTTCAAATGCTGTATGATAAAGGCATTATATAGTCCTTTATAGACCTTTTCAGTAGAATTCCATCGATAGGGGAACAGCTTGGGCCCAAGTTTATTTCCTGTCAGCTACTGTATTAGCAACCACTGCAACAGGAAACGTGGGCCCATTCAGAATGTCTATGTTGTCGAGTTGGAACAGGTATATAGTATGCTCTGTGTGTGTGATATCTTGTAGAAGCACGGTGTGGAGCAGGCACAGGAGGCCATGCAGCGGTCTGGTCTGACCCAGCTGCTGGTCAGGAAGTGCAGTAAAGGGACGGGCTTCAGCAAGCTGTGGCTGCTCCGTGACCTGGAGATCCTCTCCATCATGCTCTACTCCTCCAAGAGGGAGATCCACTCCATGGCGCAGGACTCCGAGCGGGAGGAGAGGGAGCCGGACAAGGAGC
>OMKL01154123.1:0-10246 GCA_900302295.1 Parasudis fraserbrunneri | reverse complement strand
CATATCTAGCAATACATTTATGTATATATATAAATTATATATATATATATATATATATATATATATATATCATTCATTGATATTGACTTTACTGTCCAAGATAATTGGAATAGCACAATGTGAATTAGATTTTAAGGTGGATTTTCCCTTTAATATTATTAGCTGCAGCTGTTTTTACATCTTTGAAAAGGGTCCATTATCAGGTAATACTTACTGTACTCAAAGAGCATGTGGACTGTATGGAACGGAGCCCAGCAGATGGTGAACAGCAGCACAACAGTGATCATCATTTTGACAGCTCTTTTCTTCTTCCTGATAAAAATACATAGTTTACCAGCCTCTGAATGATGCATGCATGCACTTTTGTTTAAACAGAATTGGACAGCCTTCCATCACTGATGCAGTCCATACAAGCCCAACACAATGCAGATAAAACTACAACCTCTTATTATTACACTGTAAAGGCAAGTATTCTGAAAACCAGGACAGCAAGAGGACAGAATATGAATGCTTTAGTAAAAATAATAATAAAATAATACTTAATTTTTGTAGCACTTTGCACTTTTCACAAGAATTGATGTTAGAAAAAAATATATTAATGATAAGAAAGACCAGCTCCTGTTCCTTTAATTATTACAACCATTTTAAATCTATATACAGGAAAAAAAAGAATAAAAACACGTCTCTGTAAGCCAACATACCTTGAGATCTTATTGATCTCCCTGTGGTACATGGTATTGAGGACAGAGGAATCACCCACTCTCTTGCGAATCCACAGCTCGATGCCAATCCGTGTGTAGAGAAAGAGCATGGCGGCCAGGGGAAGCAGGAAGAGAGCCACCATGATGAAGGTGGCATACACCTGCCTGTGGGTCAGCGAGCTCCAACTCTCCTGACAGCAGACGTGGTAATGGTCATACAAGAAGTCGTACTTCACCTGCAGGTAGAACGTTTGGAAGAGCTTTTATTGTCTGGACGCACTCTTGATTTCAGGAGACTGGTGTAATAGATAGGTTGTAATGTGTATTGGTATATTGTAATGTGTATTGATATATGGCAATGTAATGCTTTATGATGTACTTTTATTTATGTTATGTATGTATGTATTGTTTTTATATGTGGACCCCAGGAAGACTAGTTGCTGCTGCAGCAACAACTAATGGGGATCCGTATTAAAGTAAAGGAGCACGGATTGACAGGGTGCACTTTGCCAGTATATTTCCAGAGGCTACTTGGCCTGATTTATATATTTAATATCTCGGGTTCTGTACTAATGGACAAGTACGCCTGTCAGAAAAAAAGGTTTGTTACATCATGTAAAATGATATTTCTTAACCTTGCCAGTGTAGGCCACAGATAATTCAATCATGTCTCTAATGATTCTACCTGTACACGTAATTGTTTCATGAGCTTGAAGCAATTCGTTTTGACTCAGTCGAGTGTGGTGCTTCCTGCTACATATGTGCATTTTACTCCTGCTAAAAATAACTTATCAGTAAAAGTTGAGTGAAGTACTGTATGCTGCAAAGAGATACTTAAAGGCATAAGCTATAATGTCATCTTAGTTGATTGCAATGAAGGGCACTACTTACTTCTAGTTGCTGTACAAAGAGCATCGGAGAGCCCACCATCACTGACGCAATCCATACGAGACCTACACAACAGAGATGTTCAATGTACAATGTGCAGACATCGTCACACAATCTCTTATTTTCATAGCTGGGTTGGGATCAATTCACTTTCAATTCAATCAATTCACGAAGTGGATTTTCTTTAAAATTCCAACTCTGAAAAAAACGTTGGTATGAGACGGTTGTACTATCCAACCTATTGACAAGTAAACGAGAATGAATGTTCCATCATCAGCAAGTGAACAGCAATTTCTGTTCACATTTTGAATTGAAAGTGAATTGATCCCAACCCTGCTTCATGTGCAGTAAAAAAGAGTGTTCCATTAACAATACAAGTAGAACTGCTACCGACTGCTACTGCGACAAACCGGAGTCAAAACACCTCTGAAAAACCTCTTAGTTGAGCAATAATACACAAGAGGGAGTGCTATACAGCACCATGAGATTTTGGCACTGCTGTGATGCAGTCTCATGCACAAGATTGAAGGCTTTTGCTGTTGCAGGATGGAGGTGTAGCAGTAAACAAAAGGTGTTGCTAGGTTACTAGTGCATTATCAGGAGATTTTGGCCCTCATTGGAATGTTGCTCAGCCGGTCACAATGCGAGATCTGAACTTGGGGTATAATTAGTGCTTTGAGACATTAGTGTAGAGACTGTCCACACACAAAAGATTCCACGATGTTTGGCATTTCGAAACACAGAGTGAATTGCTTTGAAAGTCTTTACGAGATTCAGAAAAAAAAATTTTTTTCACCGTATGGTGTTTCAAGTATTTAAAATCACATTGGGTGTGTCAGCACGCCTATGATTGTGGTTGCCCTAAATCCCTCTGCAAACACCAATTCTTGGCTTGCTTGCCCTGTGTTTAGATGTGAAGCCCCGCATAGGCCGGCAATGTCACTAACTCACTCACTCACCCATTCACTCACTATTAGCCCCTAGTGGCAGCTCACAGGACCATGCACAGCCTTGCCAATCATTAAGAACTTGTAATACGCCAATATGCTTTGCATTTATGACACTTTGTGTGCTTGTTTTGAGTTCTAAACACAATCATTCATGGCATTTCAAAACACGCTATTCTAACAGTATACATGATGCAAAATCTGAGGTGAATTAAATTCATTTGACATCATCTTCACTATGGTTTTAGATTGCATGTCAGTTATTACTTAGCTTTACAAAAAAAAATCATTATAGAATATAGATCCTTGGAATGGTTGGAGGAAGTGATTACATTTTGTTATAAATATGTCAAAATGAATTCCATTCTCCATTTTTCCTTGACAGTTGTAATTGGTCAGGAAAATGAATCATTCCAGTCTAATCAGTTTTTGAAGTCCCTTAATTGTATGTACGTTTGTGTGTCTGTCTGACTGTCTGTCTGTTTGTTCGGATTCTTCTGCTAAATCGTTTCCACATACACACAGCACTATTATATATTGTTTTTATACCTTTCCTACTATATGAACTGCATTTGCTGCCTGCCTTACACTGTTTTCATATTATTGATGTAAAGCACTTTGAGCTACAATCCTTGCATGAAATGTGCTATACAAATAAAGTTTTATTATTATTATTATTGTTATCAACCCCACCCCCCACTACCACCACAACCCACACCATTTATCTGATCACTCATATCAACGGTGCCTAATCATTGAATATGTGCATCACAAATAAGATATTTGATTCACAGGTGTGTACTGGTGTGATTAATTTATGAATGGCATTCAAGCGGCTTTTAATATTAAAATTTTAGATAAAAAATAAATTAGCACGCTCCCACCACTACAGATGGGCTGCTTTCACTGAGGTTCTCCCATCCAATTTTCTAATCCTTTTGAATAGTAAAATTATAAATCACCATCAATCTGTATTGATGGTACTGGTGGGGTGATGATTTCGTTTTTCATTGAAACGTCAGCAATTGGACTAAAATGCCAGCCATTAGTGAATGACACATTTCACACTGTACTACTCAGATATTCTGAGTCATACTCTATCCTACAAGACACCCCCAATTCCACTGAGAAGTATTGAAGGGACTTGAAAGCATCTGATTGATAACATGGAGTATCTGGAAAAAAGAACTGTAGATTGGACTGGAGTTAATAATTATTTAAAATAGCCTGTATTTGTATTGATTTAAACCTGCACTATGTAACTTTTTCATGAAATTATTGCTTCTTTCGCAATCTAAACTGTTCTGAACAAGAGCAAACACTCCCAACACCGATGCATGAAACACAGTGAAATTGCACATACAAGCTTCTCTGGTCAGGCATGACCAGTGCCACAAAATCCATAAAAAGGCTACAGTCTCATTTCTAGAGCTTAAAATGTGAACAACACAAATGTAAAACAGTGCCCAGTTAAATTTTTTAATTGCTTGTTAAATTGCTTGAAGAAATGTATTTTCTGTTGCAGTTTCATCCTTTTAAACACTGTTCAGTTACCTCTCATGGCCACAGGGTGCCAATCCTCCATAGTGCACCTTTATTGTTATTCATTATTATTATCATCATCATCATCATATTTGTCCTACTTTATGGCTGACATTTAAAAGCCAAGTGGCCAGACAGTTCGCTGTGATTTCTGATCAATAAATAACAACTATACCTCTCCACAGAGAATTGCTGTTACTTACCTGTGTGAAATGGTTATCATATGAGTTTCTGACCTTTTCAACACAGTCAATACAAACTGCAATGAGCCTTGATGCACGCATTCCATAGCCTACCTAGCATCTTGTACGCTCTTTTAGAGGTGTACTGTCTTCTCATTTTCAGTGGGTAAACAATACCCTGATACCTCTCGATTGCAATGCAGGTCATTGTCAGAATACCCGTCACAATGGCTGTGGTTTGCACAAATGGAACCGTCTTGCAAACCAGTACACCTAGGGAGAATACAGGGACAAAACACATGGACTCAAAATAAGCCAATGTTGTGCTGGTGTTGGTGTGTATGCTACACTGACTGCTGCATTAGTGTCTTTCGAGTTTGATACATGAAGCTAGAAATATGCTCTCATTCTCATTTATCTCTGTATTAATATATATCTATAACAGTCTCTGCCGTCCAGTTAGGCTTGAATCCACTTCATTCTGAATCGCGGGCAGGTGTCAATTTTCTGAAGAGAATTGCTTTCAGAATTCAAAATTATTCTTGGGGTCATGAATGTGCACAGCAAATTTTAAAACATTTGGCCAAAAGGTATTTGAGATACACTTATTCTAAAATTTTAAGTTTGGCCTGATGGTAACGCTAGATGAAAGGTCATGCATGGGGTCACAAAAATCAAGAGGCTTCTTCCTCAAGGGGTCATGAATGTGCACAGCAAATTTGAAAGCTACTTGAGTGATCGAGTTCACAGAAGGATCTGCCTTGGCGATGGCGGCGGCGGTCTGGGTAAACTGTTATTCGGGATGATTAGTGGCTGATGCTTTGCACAGGCCACATGTTGCTTTCTGGAGTGCCCTTCACCATAATTAAGCTCTTCACCATACTGCATTCACAACAGATGGGCAGTGACTTTTGCAGCTTTTTGACAAGTGCCTGTCAGTTGCATTAGATTTTTTTCCTCCAATATTTAATTCAACCTGGTCCTTTTAGATGCAGGATTTAAATCAGCATATGTATTGCTTAGCCTCCCATTTTCCATGGGCTAAAAACTGTTGCAAATAGTGTTGCAAAGCAATAAATCATCAATTTGTCGAATAATCATCAACTGATAAAAGTGTGTTTGAAATATGTTGATTAATAGCACCACACACTCATAGGCTAATAGCATCCAAATAGAAGTTTCCAAAGACATTTCAAATATCTTGCAGAAATTATTTTGGCTGGATGAGTAGACCAAGCCCATAATACAAATGCCCGTACAAACACAAACTATAGACTGTAAAATGTGCAACTTATTTGTTTTATCATAACAGCAGATCGGACGAGGGGGCTAGATGCATTTTAGAAATAACATTTGCCTACTGATCAGAACTCACCTCCGAGCCATTCCGACGAGATGTTTTGTAGCAAGGTGAAAGGTATGCAGAAGAAAGTGATAAGCAGGTCACTCACCGCCAAAGAGCATATAAAAATATTTGTAGCTGTCTGATTGGCTCGTTTTTTCACCACTATGTAAACCACCAAACTATTTCCAACAAGAGCCAGAACAAAAATAATCGCGTACATAAAGACGAACGTGGTCTTTGCACTGTACGGTAGCTCGGGGATGTAGACGAGCGGCTGGATGTTGTACGAGTCAATAAACTCCTGGCGAGTTAGGTTGTAGTACTGAAGCATCTCCTTCAGTACTTCAGGAGTTATTTTGGTGGACCCTTGTCCCGACTCTGTAGAGGCTGCCATTCTGTTAGGCACCTTATCCGCTATAACATAATCCTTGACAGAAATCGGTTTGGCTATGATAAAAGACTAAATCCTCTCCACAGAATCCAGAAGGCGTCTGCACGGTGAGCTGCATGCACAGAATAAACTGTAGGTTACTGTGTGGCTAGAGGCGCTTGCCGCTGTATGTAGCCTAATTGATTCAGTCTGTCCAAGGGTGGAACACCGAACACCAATTATTATTAGTATCATGCAAGACTAGCCCTAATCTAACTAGTCAAGACTTTTTTTTATTTTTTTATTTTTTTATTTCAGAAACTAATTCAACCAAACGAAGCAGCCTACGATCTTTGTTAATTACCTTTAGAAATTAGGTCCAGGCTACTCTCATATCCTATTACCTCATAAAAATAATTGTAATCATTTCATTTTCATAGTGATATTCATTTATTTATTTATTGTTAGGCTATTTATTGTGTATTTATCTCTGTGATATGCTGTTTCTTTTTATGATTGACATTTTGTATTGTATTGGTCACTTTAAATTTTCTCTCTTTTTCTTCCCATTTAGACATTGCACAACTGAAAATCTGAATTAGAAACACATACAATGAATGTACAAGAACTTGTCTTGGTCAGTAAAGACTTCTAAAGTATATTCCATGCACAGCAGCTTGACCATAGGGCACAATGGCAACAGGAACTCACATTCCTAACGACAGCACAACATCAGCATCTTTAGAGTACGCTCATGGAGTGTGCTTGTGCTTTTTGTATGGATAGCTCACTTCTATCCTTCCTTTCACTTGTTTTCTTTATCCCCTTTTTCTCATAGATGTATAAAGGGGCGTGGCTATTATCAACTTTTAATCTAGAGCCTTCCAATTTGCTATACAACTTAGGGCATGCCCAACTAATGAATATTGATGCCCCCCCCACACACACACACCTTTCATCTCTGTTTTCCATCACTCCATCCTACATATAACCTCTTATTCACCGATTTTTAATCCTTAATAACCTTTAAACCATTTGTCACAGAGAGTTGGGGGACGGCGGGTTGGACTCAGGAAAGGGTCATATCTCAATAAACTAAGTCTCACCCCTTTACCTGATTGGTCTATCTTTGACCCCTCAGAACTATTAGAGAGTTGAAGCAGGGTACTTAAAGAATGAGTAGCATGTGACATAAGTTGAGTATTATGAAATACTGACACAAATCCCTGAGCTGAAAGTGTCATAATGCAGGCCTGACATGGCACATGTACTGACAACGTAGCCTAATGTTGCAAGAATGTGCAAACAACATTGGTCAATGGTAGATAACAGCATACTGTCACAGAATTACAGACGTACAATACAGTGCAGTACAGGAATAAGCAACATGGTAATCACACATAGCACTCTGTTGGGTCAGTAAAGTCAATTTGACTTACCATGGTGATGTGTTGGTGTCTCGTCTTTAAAGCCGGTGGGAATTCCTGGCACTGTGATAATATTAAAGTACAAGAAACAGACGATTTCTCCATATATATATGTGTGTTACCAAGGCAACGGGCTGCCAGTGTGCCATCAGACAGGCTTGTTTTATATTAAACTAGACCTTTAAAAAAAAAAAAAAAAAAAAAAAAGGGGTGGCGCACTGTTGCCTCACAGCAAGAAGGTCCTGGGTTCAAACCCCGGTGGGGGGGCCTTTCTGTGTGGAGTTTGCATGTCCTCCCCGTATTTGCGTGGGTTTCCTCCGGGTCTCTCTCTCTCTCTCTCTCATGTGTATGTGCCCTGTTAGTTATGTTTCCTAGTTAGTTTAGTGTTCTAGTTTCCTGTTAGTCTAGATGTTGCTTGGTTCTGTTTGGTGTTTCTTGCTTAGTTCCTTGTGTCATGTTTCTTTGTCTTTGGTCTGTCTTGTGTTCTGTCTTGTTGTTGTAGTTCTATGTTCAGTTTCTGTCCTGTCTAGTTCTTTGTCTGTTTCCCCTCCCAGGTGTCTCTCGTTGTAATCATCCCAGGTGTTTCTCGTTGTGTCATTTGTCTGTGTATTTGAGCTCACCTTGTCCTGTTCAGTTTGTCAGTTCATTGTCTCTGGAATCTATATATCATGTGCTGTATTCTGTATGTCTCAGGTTGGTAGTCTGTGTCTGTGTCTCTGTCAGATGTTCCCGTCGGTTGTCCTCGGTCAGTCTTCGGTTGTTTTTGTAGTAGTCTGTTCCTTGTGTTCCTGCTGTTCTCCTAGTGTTTATAGTTTTGTTTTTTCCTCGTGTTTATTCTTTGCTAGTCAGCCAGGCTGTCAGCATTTTTAGTTTCTTCCTTTTTTTGTCCCCGCTTTTATTATTTTCCCTGCTGGATTAAATTACCCTCGGACCCTACCACTGCCTCACTGTCATCCCGCTATTGGGTCCTATACCCCCACACCGTAACAAAGTGAAGTGAAGAATAAATGTTCATTTGCAAAAGCAGATAAAATCCATTCTTAAAATGAATAACAGTGCACACACAAAAACATGATTTAGGATAATAAAAACATAAATATATATTTAATTAAAAATGTTCAATAAATATATAATACAATGAAATAAAAAGGATAATAAATACAAACGGAGATTTTTTTTAAATTTTCCCCCCCAAATGAACTCCAATATAAAGGAGCAAACATTTTTGGTTGGGGACCCACTGTTTGCGAGGAGGCATCTCATCACATCTCACTGCTGCCCTCTGCTGACTATCTGAAGGCAGTAACGTTAGCCCCAAATCTGCTTCGGGTATTCAACTGCATTAAATAAAAATAAAAGAATAACATCATGAAATAATAATTAAAAACAGCAGCAAAATCACAACAACCCGAACTGCGATTCGATCATCATAAACGAAAACATTCTCCACGTGACCCTGGATCTGAACCACTATTTGTCGAACAAAACCATAGCAGAACGCACACTCGAGCGTCAAAATAATTTTGCAGCCAATCAGAGGAAAGAAGGAAATGTCATTCTGTGTTGTATTGTATAAAGCGGACGGGCAATACGGACGGGCAATGCAGCGTTGTAGCGCTGTCTGTAACTCTGTCAATACGGTTTTCATTCAGTAGTTGTTGGAATGGCTAGTGCATTGACGACGGATCGAGAAGAGGGTTCTTTATTAAGGAGGAAGAGAGAAGATGAAGACGGTGTTGTCGGTGGCAAGTTGGCCAGAACGGAGACAAGCGAGTACTGTAGCTACTACTGCACGCGTTTTATTTATTTCCCCTGGTTGCCTCGGTGCAAACGTTATTTCTGCTAGTAACTGCTTCAAGTATTTGTGCTAACGACTAATACTACCATTGCTATTGCTTGCTACTACAGGCCTACTACTAATATTACTACTGCCACTGCTATTGCAGCTGCTGCTACTACTACTACTACTATTACTAACATACTACCACCACCACCACTGCTGCTGCTGCTGATGGTCCTATAATTTTACTACTACTACTACTGTCACCAGCACCAAAATGTAGGCTGTAGAATCCATTCATCACGATTCACAACTACATTGTATTTTTCACCAGGTTGGAGTCTTGTTTGGATCAGCCAATGGATTCAAGAAGTGTCCATGAAGTCGTCAAGTACACTCCCTCATCACTGCCAGGTTAGGGTGACTCTATCACCAATACTATACTACAGGGCAGGTGCATAAAGATAGCCTCCTACAGTGTGACATGCTTCTAGGCTTTCTAACCATCAAGAGTAGATATTGATGTTCGCATGCTTTGCACTGTGGGACGGGTAATAATATCAAAACAGCATTTTCATGCATCTGGTCCATTCTGAGGTACTGCATGTAGGGATTCACTGGTATCAGATTTTGGACCAATACTAGGCTACAGTACTGTACTGGAGATCTGTGGCAGTACTAAAATCTGCCAACCAGAGCCATGTGTAGCATGCCAGAAATCAAAGCAAGTGACTTCATTTTTTTGTCTTCTTCACACATGGAAAGATTTTTCTTGATGTGTAGAAAATACATTGTATTTCTATAATTTTTATGCCCGAAACTAGCCACGTTAAGTCTATATTGTTTAGTAAAAGTAATGTATCGGACTAGACATCGGTCGATACATGAAGTTTAGCACTTGGAATAGGTATTTGCAGTAAAGAAATGGTATTGCATCATCTGTGAATTAATCATCTGTAAGTTAATCCTTGCATTGCTTAAATGAATTGCAATTAACGGTCAGAGAATTGAATGAAAGCACAGCAACTATCTCACCGTGTGTGTGTGTGTGTGTTCTCGACTTT
>OMKL01154121.1:21418-32385 GCA_900302295.1 Parasudis fraserbrunneri | reverse complement strand
GAAGTATCCCAATCTCAGAAGATGTGCCTTGAACCTGACAGCTCTTTTTGGATCAACTTATTTGTGCGAGTCTGCTTTCTCGCACATGAAAATCATCAAGTCCAAGTACAGATCAACAATGACTGATGACCACCTTGCAGCCTGCCTACGCCTTGCAACCAGCTCCTACACTCCTGACTACAAGAAGCTAGCCTCCTCCTCCCAGTGCCAGATCTCCCACTAAGGTAGGAAGTGATTTCCTTTTTTCAAACTTTGAGATCTACCTGTTTTGTATCTGGTTTATTTTTCTGTTTGGTTCATATTAAGGTCAGTTATGGCTATTGCTCATCATGCAGATTGGCGTGTGTGTGTGTGTGTGTGTGTGTGTGTGTGTGAGCGCGAGGAGAGAGGAACAGAGAGAGCGGGTTTGTGCTATAGCGCACTATGCAAACTGGCAACTGTGTGAGAGGAATTTGTCTGTGTGTGTGTTTGAGAGAGGGAGGGTTTGTGATGTGATGTCTAGTGGTTGTGTGACAACAAGAAAAAGTGTTGTGCGGTTAGTTACTGCAGGCTGGAAACGATGTGTGTGGGTTTGCGATGTTGACACTGGACTGGTAGATCTCGGGAGGTTGGCTACTTGAAAAGTAGATCTTGGGACAAAAAAGGTTGGGCACCCCTGGTGTAATGCATCTGCCATATTTCAGAGACTAATAGAGCTGGTGCTGCTACAGACTATCTCGAGCAACTGCATTGTGTACATTGATGACCTTTTGATCCATGCCCCAGACTTCAAAAGTGCCCTCTGAAATCTACTGGAGGTCCTCACCGCTATCTGTCATGTGGTGCTTCATCTCAACCCCCAAAAAGTGCCACCTGCTACATTGGGAGAGCAGGTTCCTCAGGCATGTCATTGGACCCCAGAGACCAGCTACTGACCCACATAATGCTTGGGACACAGTGGTTACCTCACGGCTGCCTCGCTGAACTGTAGCAGCTCGCTTATTGTCAATGAACTAATACCTTTGACACATAATTGGCTAAAAGTTGGGTCTGAGAGAGGAGAGAGGGAGAGAGAGAGAGAGGGGGGTGTTAGTTTCCTTTAATTGGAGAGTAAACAGATATGTCAGACCAAAGTGTCTCATTAACTGGATACAAATCTTAATGGTATCAAGCTATTGGGTTCTTGCTAATTTTACTGTCTGAGGAAGAAAGATGGGCACACACAACTGAGCCTTTCCTGTCGCGCCAGCATCAGGCCAAACTTTCCATTTTAGAATTAATGTATCTCAAATACCTTTCATTCGAAACTGTTCAAATTTGCTGTGCATATTCATGACCCCTAGAAGAAGAAGCCTATTGATTTAGGTGACCCTGTGACCTTTCCTCTAGTGCCACAATCAGGCCAAATGTTCAATTTTCACATTAGTGTATATCTAACAGCTTTCATTTTAATATTTTCAAATTTGTGGTGCACATTCATGACCCCTATAGGATGTGGTGTATTAGTATCAATAGTAGGGGAAGTGGGTATACTGCTTTAAGCTGAATACTGCTCGTCAAATAATATTTTCACATCAGTCTGTAGTCTATAGTCAATACCTCAAATCGCCGTAAACCAACACACTCCATTAAAGCTCGCTCTATTACAACAGAGAAAATGAAATGGCTTTGTAATGATTTCTTGACAAAAAATAGGAGCCATCTTGTTTCCCCACTTCTGGATTGACAGCATGAGTGACATGCTGCCTGTGGTGTATCTGGACTTTAATTAGACTGTGACATGCTGCCTGTGGTGCATCTGAACTTTAATTAGACTATGCCCATTTTCTCACAGGCATTTGGAGCCGCACTTCATAATGGCTTTTTATACCCAAAATACAACTTCAACAGTGGGTGTTGTCATTGTGTCACAGACCCATTTTGCGCTCTCAGATTTTGGAAAAAACATTTTTTTTAATGATATTTCTGCACATAATGTTAGAATGATTGGTGGGATTATAAAGACATTTACAATGGGCTCCATAAGTTTGGACAGTGACACATTTATGTTTTGGCTCCATTATCTTTTTACTTCGGATATGAAATTATATAATGACTACGAGGCTTAACTGTCAACTTTAATTTGCGGTTATTTTTAGACACATGAGATAAAAAGGTGAATTACAACACTTTTTCTACATGATCTCCCCGCTGTACAGTGCCAAAAGCATTCAGACAGATAATATTCATGTCATAAGTATTCATCCTGTAGATTCATTGAATATGAAGGGTAACTTTCAACGAAAGTCATTTTTTAATGTGTAGTTAAAATTTCTCAGTGTGCAAGAGCTTCTTGGAGTCTGCAACCTAACCACATTTCTCTCTTCGGGAAACTCATAGGGGAGAAAAATACCAATTTAGGTTATTTACTGTCAGTTATCAGGCTCTGTAGCAAGATCATAACGATTTGACCTTGCAACCACAGGTTACTCTGATGAATGCAGTGTAAGTTTTTAGTATGGCTGCATTTGACACATGATAATTAGGAATGATAGGAACAGACTGAGAACTCCAAAAACGAGAGTGCTAAAACTCAAATACTCAACTCAAAAGTCAGAAGCTGCTCCATAGACACTGAATTGGGAAAAATGACACTGAGAGTACCCAGGGGAATGTTCTGAGTGCACATTTTCCGTTTCAGAATTGAAAACACTATTATAGAATAAAGCTCAAACAAACATTCTGTGGAACTACAAAATCAGTCTCCTATGCATTGTCTATGGAGCAGCCCCAGACTTAATACCTGATGACATCACAAGTTCGAGTCTTACGTCTCTGGTTTCTGGCTTTGGGAGAGAGTAGCTCATGTTCACAAATATTGACTGAGCTTTCCAAGACCATGGAAATAACATATTGGAATTCTTAATTTGGGTGGTGTTCCCTTTTAAGGTTAGGGCTAAGGTAATGGTTATGTTTATAAATAACTGCCCCTGGGGCAAAATTGCATGAAAATAGGGAGTCCCGTGAATGAGATGGCCATAGCATATGTTTTGCATCATTTTCATACTCATTGAAACATAAAATTTCCCCTCATGCCCTGTGGATGGGTACATTATCATTCTGGAAGAGACCACCCTCATCAGGACAGAAATGTTTCACCGTTAAGCTGATCACTCTGAATGACTTTGCATTTATTGTATTTATTAACAGCTTAAGGAGTCGAGGGGACCTAAACTATGCAATGTAAATGCATTTCATCAATGTACTTTACATACCTCATTTACTCAGGCAATAAGTAGCATATCTGTCAGTCGCTGTATATGGTCAATTTGACTAAAACTGAATCGGACTAAAATGCCATGCTAACATCTCATGTGTCACTTGTTTTCTGAAAAGTTGGGTCATTGTGATATGGCACGATAGAGCAACTTTTCAGGGGGGGGGACAAACTTTTCAGGAGAATAAATGCACCTCATCATGGCATTTTAGTCAGATGTGATGACTTTCATGCATTTATTTGGTGTTTAAGACACATTTTCAGATAAAATGGAAGCCTATGTTAGTAAAATAACTGCCATATTCTTCAGTACCTGTAAAATATTATGAAAAAAGAAGGGCAAGGCAAGGCAAGAATGACTTGATTGGTCCTTTAATGGCAAGCCCACAACATCCAGCCAAATACACAGTAACAAAGTAACGTTTAGTACATCGTGAATTGAGAAGTGCTCAGAGGAAATCAAAGGCAGCACAAGGCAGGGGACTTTTACCGTGCGTAAGGGAATGTCCATTCTATACTTAAGCAATAAACCATGCTAGTTAGGATGTGGAGCAGGGAGCCTGAAACCCCCTTAGCTGTTCTAAAATCACTGTAAACCATGGCCGAGCATGGCTCTATTACTTTACTACATATACCTGGCAAGTTTAAACTGGTGTTTAAACTGGTGTTTAAAATAAACACAGCAACAAAAAAATCCAATAATTTATTGATAACAAATAATAATTCTTCTGCCAAGCAATGTAGTTCTTCATCAGCTAGAAAGCTAATGTTATGCTAGCAGGCATTATGGTTGCTAGCATTGCATAAGGTTACACAGTGCATACGGCGTATTTGTTTGTAAATTTCATCATCTTCACTGTTTGCAAACCTCATGCAATGCTAGCGACCTTCATGCCTGCTAGCATAATATTAACGTTCTGATACTATGGCAGGCTATTATGTAGCGAGTTCACACTATGTACTTGTCAGCGCATTAATTTAGAATGGTGATCAAACAGTTGTCACAGGTGTGTGATTATAGTGTATTTTACAGCGGCTTCGAACGTAGCTCAACCAAATATTCACGGACCGGAACTATCCATTTTATAAATTCTGTTTCTATGATCCTAGCGTACGACACTCAGATTAAAACTGTCAAACTAGGTGTTGCAGATCAAATATGAATTAAGATTCAGCAACTGCATGGCCGATTCCTTGCCTCAAATGTTATCAGAAACATGTTTTAGTGGACGATTTAGGTGGAATAGGAGAACGTTTATGAAAAGGCCCCTGCCATGTTTTTAGCTGCTTGCATCACACTGCAGGTAACATCTATAGGCCATTAACCAAACTGATGAATTCAACTCTGTCAACTAGGAACTGTATGGAAAGCATGACGAGGATGGCTTTCAGTTCTGTCAACAAATCGGCAGTCTATGGAAAGTGTGCACACTGACTCTCTCAGGGATGCATTCCTCGTTGGGGTGCATCCATAAATAGACAGAGATTCAGAGAGAGACCATTTGATATCAAACATTGCACAGCCTGAAAACTCAAAGATATTAAAATGCATAACCATCCATCACAGAAATTTAGGAATCCTGACATTGTGATCATGAATATTGACAGGAAATACAGAAAATGTTCCTGCTGCTCATTTTACAATGTCAGACTGTGCTGGAAGTCCAATTCATTTTCCATCCAAGACTGCCAACTCAGTAGCACAAGAATGATGTATTGCACTTGATAGTCATTTTCCCTCATCTTAGGCAATATATGCACTTTTTTTCAGTCTATTAGAAGTCTTGCAAGTTCAGAAACATTTCAGATATGAAAAAACCCCCACTTGCATTGAACAATGACTATATATCACCTGAGTGATTGCAAGAGGGTAAGAATATGTTTTGGCTGCTTCAACAACCCTTCTTTTTTCTCTGTTTGCATTCAGATGAGTGATGATGACAGGGTATGCCACTTTGAAATGAGAGGTAATCATTTACATTTAATACAGAAGATATGTTATGAAAGGCGCATGTGTGCATGCGTGCGTGCATGTGTGTCAGAGAGAGAGAGGGGGAGAGAGAGAGAGAGAGACAGAGAGGGAAATAAAGGGTGATCGAGCATGTACATACTCTCTAAAAAATGGTTTCCTTGGGGTTATTTTGATCTAAATGATACTTTACAGGTCCTTTACTATTATTTGAACAACCACGCATCCTGAGTGATGTCTCTCAGAGGAACTGAAGCAAACAGCCATAGAGTATCAGGTCTTCAAACTCTTTCAAGGAAGGAAAATAAAAACGGATAAAGGAATGGAAACGAAAACAACAACTAAACTTATTTTGAAATCTTGTAATACCGGTTAATAATGTTATTTTTCCCAAACAGAAACAACTATTTATAGACTGTGTTAGGGAAAATCAGGTTGTGGACCCAAGAACAGTCTCAGTTGAATGGGGTTTTGCCAAAGATGTAGGCCTACTTTAAAAAAAGAAAAGAAGGTGTTAAAAAATGTTAGCTTGAAATGCAAATCAATTGAATCCCAAAGGTCTTTGTACTCATCTACCAGGCTGTTATTTAAAACCACAAGAGATCTGTAGAAGTTCAAAATTGACTGTATCTTAACATTTGGAATCGTGGCACAAAATACAACTCTGGTCATTTTAAATGAGTACAACCACCACATACATTTATATATATATATATAATACATCTATATCTATATATATATATATATATATATATATATATATATAGATATATAAATGAAAATACATCTATAGCAAAACCCCATTCCATTGAAGATTGTTCCTGGGTCCACTCCCTGATTTTTCCTAATGCACTCTACAGGATTTTCTCCAGCACTCTGTACCACACTGGATCTATATGTTGACTCCAGATGGCTTTAGGCTACTGAACCAGTACTATCCGTTCCTTGGGCTGAGGTGCAGGTACAGATGTTGCTATTCAGAGGGCATCGCTTGTCCTATTGAATAGTACCGTATTTCTCTTCATTAATTCAACTTTTAACATCGATTTCCGTGCTTTCTGCTTCAACTTAAATCCCCTCACACAGCAGGTGGTGAAATATATGTCACACACAGCCTATAACAACGTGATCTCCATCACTATCTTCATATTGGATGAATGGAAACATACTGAGCACGCACATGTGCGCGCGCACACACACACACACACACACACACACACACACACACACACGCGCACACACACACACAATCAGCCTGTTCCTCCCCTCACTTCCAAGTCAGGACAAAGTTATGCTTGCCTCCTCTAGCCATGGGTGGTTTGTCAAGCACAATTACAGGTGAACAATATTTCTCTGAAAATGATGTGGTAGGCTAATTCCCTCAAACCAACTCAAGAGTAAAAATGGACATTCATTTGAGATGATTGCTCCGCAGTGACTGAGATTGTTATTAACCAAAATGTTATATTGCTCTGGACGGGTTTGGGAATGTTATTATGTGTCCGAAACACAAGAATGCAAATTATGAAAAAAAAAAAAAAAGAAATTCAGTTTCTGCTGAGAATGGAATAGTTGGAAAATCATTTCATTTTCAAGCCCTGCAGAGTATTAAAATATTTGAAGAAACAAGCTAGATAGGTTGGGCAGAATACTCAGGCCCTGAAAAATTACAGTATGGTGGGAAGAAACAAAAAGTAAAGGCCAAAGCTAAAATATCACGCAGTCATGTTAAATGCAAAATCCTAAGTATGCTAAGCCGCAACGTCGTGCTAATCGCCTTAGCATGCGAAAAGAAAACATGCAAGCGTCATGAGTGAAAGGTTAAAGTGAGCAGAGATAGCTGAGGACCCAATGCTTATCCCCAACCTGCTAGCAGAATACATATAACAGCTCACAGTCAGCAGCCCAAAGAGGGTGGAAGGAAATCGCTGCAGGATTTGAAAGGACAGTGATGACAAAAAGAGTATTCAGCTCTCTTCACTTTACACATGTAGGGGTTTTGTTCATTTAAAAAGGATTGGAATAAATGTTGTTTTTTTTTGGCATCAATCTACCAATAATGACAACGTTTATTAGAATTGAGATACACAAATTCAGAAAACAATATATTTGTACTGCATGCAAAAAAAAACAAAAAAACTGCATGGTTTTGGCCCAAGACCACATGGGACTAGCATAAATTGGGCATTGCTGTAAGGAGGAGACTTGTGGTTTCATTGAACCACTTTTCATTCAGATATCTTGAGGTGAGTGGTCAAGGGACCCCTTTGAAAATGCCCATGCCCAATTTTCCCCCATCAAAACTTAGCTTCACTTTGGAACATGATTTACCCCCATTTCCCTTGAGCTACAGGCAGCATGATACGGTCGGTATGTTCGGATTCCTCGCAATCTCTAGTTTCATATGATAGGCCAGACCGCAATCTTCGCTCTATCAAATAGATGTAATACATTTTGAAGTCAGCCTTTAAAACAACTAAATGTGGGGTTGAGGGGGGGGAAAGTGAAGGGGGCTGAATACTTTCTGAAGGCACTGTAGATGGATGTAAAAGAAAAAAAAGAAAGAAAAAAGCTTCAGAGAATGTATGCCGAGGGGAAAAGGGGAGCTGCATGAAACCTGTGCCAAATGAGATGATGTCACTTTGCTTGGTAGCTGTGGTGAATCAGGCCCATTAAAAATATAAGGCTGCAGTCACTATCTCTGGCAATATGCCACTCAAATTCATCGACCCGCTGACCCGGGCTGCCAGTACTGAAAAAAGCCCAATCTATGAGTGCCGAACTGCTATCCTCCTTAACAGGGGAATGTCACAGTTAAAGTAGAAAAGAAACAGCTATATTGGTAAAAGAACGGAGGAGGAGGAGACTAATTTTGCAGCAAATTAGCCATTACAGTATGGAGTTATGTAGATCTGAAACCACAGTATAACAAGGGATAATTATATTTAAGGAATTATGTTATGTTTAATTTCTCAGGTACATTAGCTGCTGAGTGAGATCAGCAGGTGCATTAAAAAAGTGACAACTTATACTTACACTTAAAGAATATTATGATATTATGATTTCCGTATCATTTAGTTACCAAGACATAATTAGCTGTGTCTATACTTATTTCATTAGAAAATAAATGCAGCCTATAAAACATAGCGAGTGTATATTTCCTTTTATACTGTGATGCCACGTTTACAGGGAGAAGAAAATATCATTTTCTCAGACTTAACGATAATGTGTGTCGGACGCATTAGCTGCAAACTCACCAACGTTTTATGCCCGGCTTCAAACCGCTCGGGCATGTTCGCCCCGTTCCCCTTAGATGGGTCTGTTGGGGAGCGCGGTGACAGCGAAATGTTGTCCAAGTTCCTTTCACCAGTCTTCCCTTCCCCTTCAAGCCACCTCTGGAGATACAGAATGAAAGTGTATTAAAAAGAAAAAAGAAAAAAAGAAAGAAAAAGTTAAGTCTACCACTTATCAAATCTCTGTGGGTACTGGTTCTCTGTAACTGATGGGGGACAGTGCATTCATTTTAGCGTCGTATTGCTGTGTATTGCTTGGCCTGGAATCACCAGAGGGATCTTATTTGCTGCCTCGGGTTGAATGGGTGCTTTGTGGTACATGTCTCTGAATTGCTTCTTGGTCCTCAGGTCCTTCATTCTCCCGAGGACACCAACAACAGCACCCAGATGTGGGTATTTTTTTTGGTTTGTTAGTCGGAGGGCCATTTCAGGTAGCTGCAGTTTCTATGATCAGTGGGGTTGTGATGTGCCGTCGGGCAACGCAGTAATTCAACGCTGATGCGCTGTAATAATATCTCTGCTTCCCCTATATCTCGGTCTGGTGGCTTAGGTTTTCAAGGGGTTGCACAAGGAACGGAGGGACTTTTCTGAAGTTTTTTTTTTTTAATGCCCTTTCCCCACAGGTCCACTGGATATCAGAAATATTCTGTAGCTTCAGAGTGTGCTGGTCTCGGTGGATTTGTTGTGTTGTAGTATTAAGGGGTTAGCAATGAACGTGTGATTCTTTTCAACTACAGTGAAACAATCCTGTATTTGTGAGTAGCTGTAAGCTATTTGGTGACAGAAAACGACCCATTTCTCCAGGAAACCACAGTGTCACCATGTGGCCTCCCTTGATGAATTTGCATAAAGCTTTACACACATTTCCTAACTTTTGTTTAACATCAAGTTATTTGATGACTGGAGCACTGATTGTGGAGTTATGTTAATTATTCAAGCCACACTCAGTCTCAACATCATTATCATGATTTCATTAAGTATCTTGGTTAATATTTGCAAATTAAATAAGGTAGCAAAAATCTGTTAACACAGCTAAAAATCACAAAGTGAATGCTACAGACATTGGGCTGTCCACTGAAACAAGATTCTGGCAGTGTCCCTGACATTTTGCTTTTTTTTTTCCCCTTCCTGATTGGAGCTTTACAAGACCCACTCATATTAGCTGCCTGTTCATATCCCTGACCACATTTGTCTTCCACTTTAATTTGGTTCTCCTTCAGTGGGTTAATCACCGCCCTTTCAAGTTCTTCCCCTGTTGTGGACTGTATACCACACAGCTAGAAAACACACTTCTTCTTTGTCATCTCACGAGCATGGCATACAACAAATGATGCATGGTAAATATGGAATATATTAGTGGTCTCCATGTTTCATGTATTTCTTTTTGGGTGCCTTTTTTTTTTTTTTATTATGCATGTGGCCAGAGCTCTTGTGACACCTGCGGTCTTTTTTGTGAAGTCAAACTGGAGGGGACCGTCACACTCACTGAGACAGTTCCACCACATCTAAAGACTTGTCTTTCTTTGAGTTTGAGGAGCTTTCATTGTTACCCAGAATGGCCACCCCTTGTTCTTCCAAGTGCAATGCAATGTCGCAGCGAGTTCCTGGTGCTACAGATCAACAACTCAACAGCACAGCTGAAAGGGCTGCTCAGTCTTTCCACTTCCATCCAGTTCCAAAAGAGAGAAGGTTCTGGATGGTAACATAATCCCCTCAATAATCTTTATTATGCCTATGTGTTTCAGAGCTAAACTCCTTTTACGATACGATACGCTATGATACAACTTTATTGTCAGTTTTACACTGAAATTCATTTTGCGTCCATTGGCAGTTCTGTTCAAGTGATTTACACACAGATTAAACAAACAGATACAATGACAAACAGTTTCACATGTGACACTTTTCATAGACATCCAAAACACATCAAACACTCATGGCAACCATACAGGTCACATTATAACCTCTGGATTCAGTCATACAGGTCACATTATAACCTCTGGATTCAGTCATACAGGTCACATTATAACCTCTGGATTCAGTCATACAGGTCACATTATAACCTCTGGATTCAGTCATACAGGTCACATTATATCCTCTGGATTCAGTCATACAGGTCACATTATAACCTCTGGATTCAGATCATACAGGTCACATTATAACCTCTGGATTCAATCATACAGTCACATTATATCCTATGGATTCAATCATACAGGTCACATTATAACCTCTGGATTCAGATCATACAGGTCACATTATAACCTCTGGATTCAGGTCTCGGTTAGCGGCACATGTGAAACATTGAATCCAGTTTACGTTCCCTGGCTGGCCATGTGAAACGTTGAATCCAGTTTACGTTCCCTGGCTGGCCATGTGAAACGTTGAATCCAGTGCATGCCTTTTGAAGGCACTCCACCTTGTCATGGCTCACGTCGCATGTGTGACTCAGTGCTTCAGTGCTCCTTGATCTTTA
>OMKL01154121.1:2811-17578 GCA_900302295.1 Parasudis fraserbrunneri | reverse complement strand
GGGGGGGGGGGGGGGGGTCTGCAGGATCACACAGAGGCTATATCACAGGTCCCTTCCCTGCGGGACGTAATGGCATTTTTTCCACAGTCGAGCCGGGATGTCGCCGCGCTTTCGGGGGAAACCGGAGATGACATACTCACTCTGACAGTTTACCACTTTCTGGTATAGGTGTGCGTACTGTGAACTGCCATCCTAGTCTGCCAAGCTCTCTCCAGCAGACACTCCCCGAAGCCTCGCACAACAGCTCTTAACGGGGCAGAGTATACGGTTTAGATGTTGGCCCCTCGAATTGTCTTCGGTCGCGGCGACATGTCATTCAACGGTTATTTGAGACGGATTATCGTCAAGTTTCTTTTGTGACAGTAATGTTCAAGTGTGATAATATTCGGGCCCATATTTCCGAAAGCAAGTTTCTTAAAAAATAGACATGGCTTCAGCAGTAGCACTCATTCAGAGAGCCCTTTTCCGATTCACTGAGCTCAAGACAGCTTTCTCCCCATTCACACGTTGAAAAGGCTCACAAATTCCCATGTTAATTATGATAATAACTGGAGCGTGAGATAGAACCATTTATTTTGAACTATACTGTACAGTGTCATGTACAGTACACACATTGAGGAAAAAGACAAAACAATAGCTTTTGGCTATGTGCATCTGTGTGTTGCACAACAGACCTTTCAATAACACAGCAACTGTAAGTGATCCATCACTGACATATCATTGTGTTAAGAAACCTCCCCACCAAAAAATAAAAGGAGTGGTTTTGAATATCAATAATTTTCCTCATGCTACCAGTACTCATCTTCCAGTTAAACTGCTAACAGACTAACACAGCCATTCACATCCATCCATACAGCAGGTACATGCACAGAGATTTCCATGCATATGGTCCAAACAGGTCTTGGGAGCCTCTTCTGTGCAGGAGATTGAAATGATCTACTCTCATTAAATTAATGGTCCCTAGCGTCGTCTAATTAGCATGTAATAGGACACCAAATCCAGCACAGGAGGCTTGTTATTTAAGGATAAAGCTCATCTCTCATTTGAATGCATTTTTCATAAGCTGCTGTAATTAAGTTTCATTAGCATTATTAATTAAACATGAAAAGCTCCTCATTCCCTCTCTGTGATGGTGTCTGCTTCAAAACAGCACTGAATGACAGCTCCTACGGGAGTAGGGTTTGAAATCACCCTTAAAAAAATCTTATCCTGCATCAACGCCTACATAAATTAAAAACATGAACAGAACACTCCCCCCCCAGCTATAACTATCCATCAATGCTACCACAAGCTATTCGACACCATCACCATCACCTGTAAAACAAAACTCCCATGGCCAATTATTACCACCTTTGTGTTAATTCCCCAGTGGGACCCCAAGGAGCAGCCATTTGAATGGACCTGTACAACATCCTTTTACAACGTATCGCTGTAGGTGGGGGGTATCTCCTGCAGTGGATTACAAGGGACGTGCAAAACTGCTTGTCTGTGTCCCCCAGGTTTACCCATGATAGCTCTGGAATTACAATTATGCACTGTGTCTGAAAAGGTGCCACCAGCCTCACCCAATCCAAGCAAAGCTTCTCAAAACCTTCATTCTGCTTCTCTTGTCATGTGTGAATGATGTACATATGTTACTCACCGGCAAAAAAGTCGGCCTAACTTTTAGCAAGCTGGAGTTTATTTTTTTGTGGAGTTATGTCAGGCACGTTTCCCAATGATGACTGTGCTCAAATTGATTCATCCAGCTCAACCTCTTACCAGACAAGGCTGAAAGCAGCTAAATCAATTCTGCATCTTTGACGCCACTTACAGGGAATTCACGCTTCAAAAACATGTGGGTTATTTGAGGGAAAGAACATCTGCTGTCTACTATTTTTTTTTTTAGTTAAGCCCGGCGGTTTTCTTAACAAATCATACTCGTGCAGAGCCAGTTCGGAACGGTACGATTGCTTGGCCCCACGGAATTGCTGCTCGCAGCTTTCTCAAGAACCGCTCATCCAATCAACTCCACACTCGACATCGCGCTTCCTTGGGTCTTGAGCAATACACCTGCCATGTGTGAAGACTATTGGATGAGCGGTTCTCGAGTCTGCCAAATATGGCCTGCTACCAGAGTGCCTCTGTTCTTGTATCTTGTCAGCACCTCTTCATAAACAACATTGCTTTAGAAAGTGACGTTTCTTCTTTGTCTCTTCATCCTGAGCGAGAATGCGAAGCACGCTCGATCCGCCAACCCTGCCGGCCGCCACGTAGCACTGACATGTAATTTAGACACCGAGTACTTTTGTGTGGCGTTGTGTGCATCGTTTCAGACTTTGGCTAATGTTGCCGACGGATGGCGTTTTCCTTTTCTCCGCTAGATGTCACCAACGTTGATGTCACCAATGACGGTTGTTCGTATAATATCGTATAAAAGAGCTCACAGTCGACACCGCACTAATTGGGTCCATACACCTGCCAAGTGTGAAGTCGAACGGATGAACGGTTCAGGAAGAAATCGAGGGACAGACATACAGACAGAGACAGACATACAAACAGAGACTCCTTCCATTATATAACACAGTTCACACTGTACACTGCACTTTCTTGGGTCCTCAGCAATACACCCACCAAGTGTGAAGTTGATTGGATGAACGGCTCTCGAGAAAATCGAAGGACAGACATACCATTTTAGTTAGATTGAAAAAACCTTTGTTATGAGAAGAACTGACTATCATATCCAACCTATTAATAAATAACTGAGAATGAATGCTCTATCATTAGCAAATTAGTTTCTTTTTACATTTTGAATTCAATTGAACTGGGATTTCCCAGGCCTGCCTACCAAACAGGCTTTCTGTGCCCTTCCTTTTGTCTTTATTCTAGTAGCTATTCAAAAGCAATAAGAAAACCCCATATTGATACCTAATTTTATGACTCAACAAGGTGTTCACACCAAAAAAAAAAGACAATCTCAATGATATATTGTAACCTATCTGCTAGTCCTTTTTGCAAGTGCATATGCAATCCATAAACATGTTGAATAAGGAACTAAAAAGGCTAAACAGAGCTTGTCTTCCTGTACACTGTCGAAGGAAAAAACAATATGTGATCTTCTTTTATCCATGATCAAAAATTGATCGACCACTACAAAACACATTCTATAACTTTTGAAAAAGCAGGAACATAGTTGCTTAGCACATGCAGAGACCGATGGACTACAAACCCAGACAAGCACAATGCTGCACTACACTGTGTGCAACGTGCAAGTCAAAGGAATACAGATGTGCCCTCCGATGGAAGAGGAACAGTGACAGCCAGTGACTGCAGGCTGGGCTGTGATGCCGTTCTCTCAAAATAAGCCATTTACTAGCTTGTAACGTAGCAATGTTGGAGCTTTGGCGACACATTTACTACCATTGAAAGATGGCATAGTGGAGAGGAAGAGGTGGGGAGATCTGTCATAAATGAAGGCAGCTTACTGGTACGTTATGCATGAAGAACACTCATGATGGTGGCAGACCTTGACTAAAAGTTAACCCAAACTATCATCAGTTCCCTTCTAACTCCCTTATTATTCTTCATATCTTGTTCTGTTGTGATTAGCAGTATTGACTAAAAGTTAGCCCAAACTATCATCAGTTCCCTTCTAACTCCCTTATTATTGTTCATATCTTGTTCTGGTGTGATTAGCAGTATTGTGGTGAATTGTAGACAACAGTCCATATATTCATTAACTTAATTAGGCCACCACTGTAGCTTTAGTAATATCATGCTTCAGCATAACGTTACTCTGTTCTAACTCAGTTCCACTTTGAGCGTCACGTTTCCAGGCACATTCGCTAGCTAGCTCTGTGATGCGGCGTCGGTGATTTTCGATCGTAGTAATTAACAGGGACGCAAAAACTCATCGGGGTGAAAACGGAGACAAAGAAGCGGATTTAGGACACAATAATTTAATGGCTGCATTGTTCATGCTCTGTTTGAGTATTGTATCGTATGAACCTGGGAAAAAGATCCTAAAGTAACTTAATGTCATGCATGTTTGATTACATGGTTGGATTATTTGGAATAGAGGATTGCATTGGTGAATATTGAGTACAGTGAATCTGTTTCCTCTTTCCTTTTTCTATAATGGGGAAGGTGTAGCCTTTTATGTAGCCTTATTTATGTATGTATGTATGTATTGATGTATGTATGTATGGATGTATTTATTTATTTATTGTGTATAGAGTTGCAAGGACCAGCTAATAGTTGATATCTTTGAGATTGTTTTTGAGAAAATGTGGGAAATGATAATTCCTCGGTTTTACCACATAATAAGCCACCAGCCAAAAACGGGCTGGTGTGACTAATGTCTTTGTGAGACAGACCGTGGCACAATTCTCAACACTTGTTACACAGCATAGCAACATAAACACGCCGAAGCTTCCTCATTTTGTTTTGTGTTCTGATTCAAGCAGAGGATACATAATTTTGTAGATCTGATCTTGATCTTCCATAAAATGTGAGCAACTGGAAAAGCCATTTCGGGTCTGAAAGTGTTCACAGCCCCCCGTCACATTTAACAATAAAGGCCTTTCACAGAATATTTGGAATGTTCATTTGACCTCCATGTTGGAAGAGACACCGGTTGCTATGTGCAAAACAATGGTTGCTATGTGCTGATATATGAAAAACATATCAACAATTCTTCTAAATAATTTGGTGTCTTATTACTGGATCTTGTAAATAAGTCTCAGTGGAACAGTAATATCATGCTTTTCCAATGTTACGTCTCTACCACTGCACAGAGATTAGGCTTTTTCTTTCAAAGTGGTTACCAATGGTTACAGGCGAAAGAAGAAGAAATAGAACAACACAATCATTCTGTCCAAGGCCTTTATTGATATATGTTATTTCTATTGACTACGACAATCCAATCAGTGCGTGCACTGCCAAACAACCCTCTCCCAAAGCCAGAAACTAGATAGCTAAGACTTGAACCTGCTGCATAGAGAGCAAATTGGAAAAGATGGTTAAGGTGAAGAAAAGAGAACCCATGGGGGTTTTCTGGGGATAAGGGTGCATTTTCTGTTCCGGGACTAATAACACTGCTAGAGAATCGAGCTCATTTGGGTATAACAAGGACACGCAGTGTCGTAGACGTGAAGCGATGCAGGCCTCAAGGGGCTACAGTGATGTGCGATTGACAGTTGTCATTTATATTTGGTGTGATATTTCTTTTGGAGTCGTGTGAGAGAGAGAGAGAGAGAAAGAGAGAGAGAGAGGCTGAAAACTATAAGCTACTGAGTTAATGTTAATCATTAGGGATGCACCGATAACGGCACTAGTATCAGATATCAGTCTGATACCAGACCAAAATAAGAGTATTGGCATCGGAAAATTTGCCCAGTACTAAAATCATGTGTAGCATGTCAGAAATCAAAGCAAAGTGACTTGATTTGCTGCATTTTTGACACATAGAAGCATATTATATCTCAATAGACGGTTTCAAAGTGACAACAATAACATTCTAAAAGGACACAAGTTGCAATGTTTGCTAATGCAATAGTTGACTGGAAATACATTTGGGTTGATTGATACTTGAGGGTGATGTAAAACAATGTTGCAAAACAAATGTTTCTTGTACAGATCTTTTGGTTTACATTGCTTCAAAACTTGCATGTTACATATTGTTAGAATGGAATAAATGCACAACTATACTACTTCTACATCTTCATTATAAGATGTCACCACATTGTGTGGTTTCTATCATCAAATCATGCTGATATGCAGGATTTCTATTTAGGGGACTATTACTGGGATAGATACCTAATGGCCTAGGTTAATTTGTTTCCTTTGTTATCCATCACACATTACAGTTGTCTACCTCATATGCTCATTCTATAAATAGTTTCTTACTGTAATTATGCATGTGACACATCCTTAAAGGGCTAAATGTTAGCTAAGAGGTTTCAGATAGGTTTCAGATAGTAGATAGGGTTGGGAGTGTTGGGAGGAAAAATATCTTAATTTTTCAGATCTGTGATATCTAACATCACTGTATTCCTGAATACAGAAATGATCACATTATACATATGAATTATCATATTACTTTATATGTTTCAGATAGCATGTCCGGACAATATCCTACAGTAGAAGCATATGTGACCGATCAGATATCCCTAGCCCTATCTCTAAACTCTAACTGAAAAAAATAGATTTTGCACAGCAGAGTATTTTTGAATTTTGAAGGTAATTTTAATTTTTGTCCTTCTAGGACCACAGGAAGTGCTCCAAAGTTCAAAAGGTCACCAATGTTAAGTCATTGAGGGCCTTCTGAACAACTTTACCGAGGCCTTTTCAGCCGTACAAGGTCTAGCTGACTTGCAACCACTTTTGCCTGAAAGCTGGTGTCCCATCGAATGTGTGAGTGCAGGAAGTGCCCCAAAATTGACCTTAAATTTCAGAAGGTCGCCAATTTAAAGTCAATGAAAGATGTATTTGCTCTTGTATACTACTGGATCTGTGACAGATCTAGAAAACTGTATACTACTGGATCTGTGACAGATCTAGAACACTGTATGCTACTGGATCTGTGACAGATCTAGAAAACTATACTACTGGATCTGTGACAGATCTAGAACACTGTATACTACTGGATCTGTGACAGATCTAGAACACTGTATACTACTGGATCTGTGACAGATCTAGAAAACTGTATACTACTGGATCTGTGACAGATCTAGAAAACTATACTGCTGCATCTGTGACAGATCTAGAACACTGAATACTACTGGATCTGTGACAGATCTAGAAAACTATACTACTGGATCTGTGACAGATCTATGCCTGAAAATCCGTTAATGCCGTTTTGCCTCATCTGCAATCTTTCTGATATACAAATTTGGTATTCTAAGGGATATGTTACAGAAATCATATCTGGACGATATCATATATAAGCATCTGTGATGGATCAGATCTTCCTGTATTCTCTCCGGAAATGTTATGAATATGTGATAGATCCATAAACGTACATACTGTTGGATCTTTCCGGATACAGGCCTTTTTGTCCAGTGTTAGCACTTTGCTTCAAAGATAACATTATGGGTAATCCTCAAACAGCAATTGGCTGCAGAACACAAGTCTACCTACCAGCCAGCCAATCATATACTGTACAATGCTTATATGAACATATATGTTGACCTATGTAATAACCCTATATGTTAATTGCATATATCAGCATATATGTTGACAGAATAACCCTATATGTTCATTACTTATATGAAAATACCTGTATATGTTAACATGTATGATACTAATCACATATGGTCATTAATTATATGAACATATATGTTGATAAATACTGTATTAGGATAACATATATGTTCACAACTTATATAAACATATATCTTGGCATATATTTGTTGGCCCTATAAGCATGTATGCCAAATGCTTATATGTACATATATAGTGACATATATGTCAACTTGTGTCAGATATAGGTACATGTATGACATATATTGCCTTTCCGTACTCTCTTCCATTTTAAGTCCAATGGCGCTGCTCATGAAGGGCCATGTCTTGGCCAGCCACAACCATTTGGTCATAGTAACCCACCGACAGGAGGATGAATCATCAGTGTTTCTAGACTGAACTCTTTGAGGCAGCCATTCTTAATACAGTAACTCATTACACACACACAAACATTTTTGGATATATATTTTGTTTGTATTGTTATGAGGCGGTCATCAAGGACAAACAAATCCCTCAGTACCTAAAAGGAAAAAAATCCCAAAGGTGAGTCTACCCTAATTAAAATTTGGAGGCCAGATGTTTTGCTTTCTCTGTCTTTTCCCAAATGCATTATATTGGCAGCTTCCAACCTCCCTGTCAGTACAAGAAGTTATTTGGATGCACAATAAAGCAATGACGTCTTCTTTAATATTCAGCCAGCTGATACTCTAATATTTCTCATTTAGTGGATTGATTTTTTTATTTATTTTTTAATAAAAAATAAAAAATCTTAAACAGCTTACACTACCATAAACTTGTATAATCACTGTTATAATCACCATCATTTCTCATAGTAACTGCTAAATAAAAGTGCTTGTAAACTCAAAAGTTGGTGAAAACTGAGCTGCCACCCACTGAAGGCAGTCAAAACTATTGCAGGTGTTTACTGACCAGTATCCCAAAACACTTTTGAATTTTGAAACACTTGCAGTAAATGGCATATAAAAAATTCAGAACATTGATCCGATGAAATGTACAGACACTTTTCCTGTGTGTGAAATACTGTAGCATTTTGATGGTGATCTGTAATGACAGTACACATACACTATTACTTTGTTGGAGGGCATTACGCCCAGGGCAAATTTATGATGTTGAGTGCCAGTCTCCAACAGGGGATTGATGGTATGAACTCTGAGTATCAGTCACTATACATATATGGTAATCCCCCCCCCCCCCAACAAAAAATAAATAAATAAATATGTGTACCGTTTTGTTTTCGCTTTTTTTTTTTTTAGGATGAAACCCCTTAAAGGACCAGTGTGTAGGATTTAGTGGCATCTAGCAGTGAGGTTGCAGATTGCAACCAACTGAATACCCCTCTCATTCTCATTGGTTATCGCGGCATTCACCGCCATCTTTGTTTTCATTGAAGCCATGAACAGTCAGGTAACCATGAGTATATAATTCCAACAGTGTATTCTGTCTGTTGTTTTGACCATTTGGTTTCGTATTGTTAACGAAACATGGCTGTGCAACATGGCGTGCTATGTGGAAGATGACCCGCTCCCTATGTAGATATGAAGGGCTCATTCTAAGCTAACGAAAACACAACAATTCTTAGTTTCAGGTGATTATATACTAATGAAAACATAATTAATTTCTGTCAATAGATTCCCCTAAATCAAACACACTGGTCATTTCAGTGTCTAGGCAAGGCAATTCAAAGTGCGTTACATAAAATATATTAAAAAAGGAAAGCACATACAAAGATAACATGATTTTAAAAAGTATAAAAAAGTTTAAAGGCATAAAAAGAATAAAATAAATCACAGTGCATTTTATATTTAGAAACAATCAAATCCAGCAGCAACTAAAAGGCAGAGGTGAACATAAAAGCCTATTTTTAAAATTAGCCAAAGTTGGGGCAGATCTCAGCTCCTCCAGAAGTTTATTCAAGCTATGTGTAGTATAATAACTGAATGTGGCTTCACCGTGTTTTGTATTGATCCTAGGAACAGTTAGCAGACCAGTCCCTGATGATCTAAGAAGTCTAGATGGTTCATAGTGTGGAGGCAAGTCAGAGATGTATTTTGGTCCTAAACCATTAAGTGATTTATAGCCAAGTAATAATTTTTTGAAGTCAATTCTATGACACACTAAGACCTGAGAACTGGTGTAATATATTCCGTTTTCTTAGTCTTTGTTAGATCTCTAGCAGCAGCATTCTGAATGAGCTGTAGCTGCCTAAGTGCTTTTTAGGGAAGGCCTGAGAAAAGACCATTACAGTAATCTAACCTACTGGAAATGAAGGCGTGCATTCCTTGTATCCTCTAATTCTTGCTATATTTTTAAGATGATAATAGGCTGATTTTGCTTTAGACTTGATGCGAGCATTAACATTTAGATCTGAGCCAATAATAACACCAAGACTTCTGACTTGGTTATTGGACTTCAAAGAAAGGGAATGAAGATATGCACCAGCTTTCAGCCTTTCTTCCTTGGCTCCAAAGACAATTATCTCAGTTTTGTCTTAGTTTAGTTGGAGGAAATTTTGGCACATCCAGTCATTGATTTGCTCAATGCACACACAGAGAGTCTATAGGAGCATAGTCACTTGATGAGAGAGCTATGTATAATTGAGTGTCGTCCGCATAGTTATGGTACGTGATTTTGTTCTTTGCATAATTAGGCCCAGTGGGAGCATATAGAGGTTAAATAAAAGAGGTCTCATTTGACCCTTGAGGGACCCTGCATGTCATGCTAGTTTGCTCAGATGTGTAGTTGCCAATGGAAACAAAATATTCCCTGTCTTGCAGATAGGACTTGAAAGACCGTGCTGGAGAGTCCAACCCAGTTTTTCATTCTGTCTAGCAGTATTGAATGGTCAACAGTATCGAACGCAGCACTAAGATCCAATAACAGTAGGATTGAAATTTTACCTGAGTCTGTGTTCATGTGAATGTAATTTAGGACTTTAATAAGTGCAATATCAGTGGGGTCGAAACTTTTGGAACGATTGGAATTTGTCTAAGAGACCATTTGAAGTTAAAAAGTCTAGGGTATAACATCTCTCAACCCAGAGAGTTTTTAATACTCTAGGCAACACACAGTAACTTCAACTGAAGTATGCAATGTGAAAGTAAAAATTGGGGCTTTTGTCCCAATAAAAGCCGCCTATATTTTGAATAACCATGCGTTAGGAAATTTGAAAAAAGCAAAAGCAAATGTCCCTCTATAAACCAAACCCATGAACGTTCTGGCTGAATATATTCAAACTTATTGTAAAAGAAGAAGAAGAAAAAAAGAACAGGGCTCAGGCTATGTATAATTATAAGCCTCCTGAGTGTTTTCCCAGACCCTCCTCTTTTCCCACTCCTCGCTCTCCTTTTCTCTGCTTCAACACTTCCTTTACCCTGCTGTCTCCCCACTCCTCTTTTTAGCTCCAATCCTCGTCTTGTTTTCTGACCCTCCTCTAGCCCTTTCAGGTGTACAATCAGTACATACAGTATGACATTAGAATTTTGAAAACTGGACATTCCAATGATGATGTCACAATGACTTCTGGCCACTGACAGAGTTTTAGAATTCTAAGAGTTCTGAGACAACATGCCACAAAACCTACACTTAAAACCAGGCCCGAACACAGAAATGGCTGGGCCCCTGAAAATGTACAGTGAATGGGCCCTCGCCAAACCTGCTAAACTAATGTCATATATTAAACATACCTTCATTGCTGGTCTCCATGGGCCCCTGCCTATTTCCCGTCGGCTAGTTCATGGTGATTTTTCTTGGCATTAGATAACCTGTCTGTTGCTTGTCTCTCCTAAGAGTGAGTGTGCTTGTTTGTCGGGTGTCTGTTGGTGGAGTCTGTCATATGTATAGGCTCATTTATGCTTGGGCGCTTGACACTTTTGACAACTGTCACTCAGCGTCTGTCATTCATTTAGTTTCTGTCATCCCTATGTTAACAAAACACACTAAGCTCCCAACTGTTAGTGTTCATCTGCTCTGACAATCTTTTTCTGTCCCCTACATGTATAAGCATGTTAGTTGCAGCTAAAGCCAAAGTGAGACCACAAAAATATATCCATGACAAGGCTGGCATTTCATCCAATCACAATGTGCAACAATCTATGACATAAAACTCTGGACGGTCCCATATTGTAGAAAGCGAGATTTCCATTACTTTGTTGATTATAAAGCAGGCCTAGGTGCTGTATATAAATACTATGAAAGTATCAAAATGCTTAGTCTATGGAGAAATGCACACAGACCGTATTCAGGAACTGTGTCTTTAATTTGAGCCATTTGGACTTCTGTAATTCTGTGGTGTCACAGCAGTAGGCTCGCTCCTCTTCTTGTCCTTGACGTGTGTGTGCGTGTGAAAAACATGCGTGTACATAATGGTGACTTGCTTTCCACCAAACGGTTCACTAAAATATGTTTCTGACAACATTTTAGGCGAGAAATAGCATATGAAATTGCTGGAACTCATATTTGATCTGCAATGCCTAGTTTGATCTGAATTTCATTCAATCGATTGAGCCAGGCGCGCTGGAGTTCACGCGCAGTTCCGGAGAGCGGCGTTGGAGCACAGAAACAGCCTGTCAAGAACAGGACGGAAACAGATGGGTATAGAGGCATGCTAGAATGCATCATCTGAGTGTTATTTTCAGCAAAAAAAACTTCAAAGACATGTTTTGGGGACCTCAAAGCCCTATATTTACTTGTTGAAAAGGAGTATAATATGGGACCTTTAATGAAAAGTGTCTAGCATCACTTTGACGAAAATGTTTAACAGTTATCAAAAGCATTGAGTGACCTCGCATAAATCAGCCCAGGGGTGGCAGATCCCTGCGGGTGGTAAGGTAGTGCTGTGCCCCACTCCGTGCCCAAAGACTCTCCATTGGTTGTACATGGCCTGCGCCCTGCCTCAACACCCTGTGACATCTTGTGAAGCTGTGCGGTCGTCGCTGTGCCGTATGGCCGTCTTGGATGGAGGTTCCAGGGGATGGCTCATTGCCTTGTCTAGATTTCTCCATGTGTCATTCCCAATCATCAATTGCCCACCTAATCTTATTAAGTATCACTGATCCGGAACATAGGAACATAGCCTATAGGTGACTTTGTTGGTCAGCGCCTATGTGTTCTTTGTTTGTCCGGGGTGTGCCTGTCTGTTGCGTCTGGTGGTGGTGGAGTCTCTCTGTGGTATGTACGTATGGGCGCCAGGTCTCCTCCTGGTGGTGGTGGAGTCTCTCTGTGGTATGTATGGGCATCAGGTCTCCTCCTGGTGGTGGTGGAGTCTCTCTGTGGTATGTACGTATGGGCATCAGGTCTCCTCCTGGTGGTGGTGGAGTCTCTCTGTGGTATGTACGTATGGGCGCCAGGTCTCCTCCTGGTGGTAGGAGCCTCTGGTGCCTCGTGCTCTGGCCATCTCTGATGAGTGCGCCCGGCCTACGCCCCGCCTCAACGGCATGCGCCATCTCACAGAGTCGTATGCTCATCGAGGTGCTGTTTGGTCATCCTGGGTGGCAATCCTGATGGACATCGCTGATGCTATCTGTATGGACATTGTTGATGTTTTTCCTTGTATTATTTTGCCAGTCATCAGTTGCCCACCTCAACACCTATTGCACACCTGACCATCAATTGTTGGGGGGATCTCTCATTGACTTGCCCTTCTGAGGTTTCTGAGGTTTCGACCGTTTTTCTTATTAAAGTTTTGTGGGGAGCTTTCCCTCATCATTGGGATGTGGGCATGTGAAGCCGCTAAGATGTGATTTTGTGATATTGGGCCCCTCCTTGTCTTCTTGCCTGACAATCAGACTGAATTGAATTAAGTTTCACTTCATTATTCAGTCTGAAAATGGGCCTACTTTCAGTCTGACTGAATCGGTTTATCTCATAACCAAACTCAAAGCCTATTGTGTATTAGTATTACATCTTCGTACTTCTACGGGCGACATTGACCACATAGCAATGGCATACTGTAGCAACCAAAGACTTCTGTCCCCGAAGCTCAACCTCAGATGACTATGCTATGCTGAGTGTTGAACTCTATGCAAAATAATAAATTAGCTTGCTAACCTAGCTAATGTATCTAACAAGCTAACTAACGCTTCAGATAACACTAGTAATGTCAGTCAACCTCAAGAACACCTTTGCCTAGCAATTCAGGCAATGCTGAAAGGGCCAAAATTATATGCATACAACAAACAACCAATGAGGGAAGCAACAACAGACCCCGAATCACAAACTAATTTTAAAGTAGGTGGGACTAATGACTGGCGATTCAGGGTCTGGATCCAGGCAATGTGTGTACCCCTCCTGCTTTCACACTTATGTTTGTCTCAGTTCCCTTCCTCTTCCTCACTATCACACCCCTCCTCTCCTCATCTCCCTCTCCTCTTCCTCACTCTCACATCCTTCTCCTCAACACCCACCTTCCTTTCCCTATCTTTCTTCTACCTCAGCTCCTACGCACCTAGCTCCACCCATTTTAAGAATTCAGTTTATAATGTTCTTCCTGCCCCCCAGGACAGTTCAGTCAGTATCTGTGAACACACACCGCTCTCTCCTAATGCTAGAAATCAGAGAGAGAACTCTCCAATCTGTGATGTCACTCAGATATAACATCTGGGGCTGCTCCACAGACAATGAATTGGGCTCTGACTTTATGAGGCCATAAAATGTTTGTGTGAGCACTTATACCCAAATTAGGTTTTAATTCTGGTTCGGACCTTCTAGCACTGCTAGAATACTTATTTGGGTGTAAGAGCTCAGACAAACATTTTATGGGCTCATAAAGTCAGAGTCCAATTCATTGTCTATGGAGCAGCCCCAGATTTTACATCCCATCTACACTACTTACAGTACTGACTGAGCTGTCCTGAGGAACAGGATGAACATGTATGAATTCTTAAAATGGGTGGCATTCCCCTCAATTCTCCTCCAGTCCCCTGAGTCTTCTCTCCTTGCTCTCCCACCTTCCTCACTCTCACATCTCCCTGCTCCTCGGCTCCCTTGCACCTTCCTCATGCTCCCTCGTTCTCCTCAACTCGCTCCCACCCCTCCTCAACTCGCTCCCACCCCTCCTCTCCCTCGCTCTCACATCCTTTCTTCCTTTAGCACGTGGCCTCTCCCTTGCTCTGACATCTTTTCTCTCCTCAGCTCCTCAGTGTTGTTTGGGTCGTGACAGAAAAATGGTAATGTGTTACACATCACTCTTACCAGTAACATACCAGGGAGGCGCCGATCACACTGTATTCTATTTATTTAAAAAAAAAAGAAAATGTATCACTGGCAAAATACCTAAACATTGAGTATATCTAATACCGAGTACCTGATACATATCTGATATTTGTGTTAATAATTGCAAGATTATCAAATAAATAATCAAACAGCTGCATACTATATCATTATGATCAGTCAAACAGCAGTAAAACCAAACCAAGCAAGATCATTTTCATTGTCAACATCATAACTGCATAAACATAAAGAAACAGCCACTAAAGGGTATGTATATTTGACCTTGTTATCTAAAAAAAAAAAAAAAAAAAAAAAAAAT
>OMKL01154118.1:0-11751 GCA_900302295.1 Parasudis fraserbrunneri | reverse complement strand
CCCCCCGACCTAATATTAATATGACTGCACTGGCAGAAAGAAAAGGGTGACACTGACTGGCTCACTGGACGACTGCCAAAGTTATTCTTACAATAGTGCTGAGTGTCCAGCATACCCAGTGGCCATCAGTAGAACATGATGATGCTTCCTGGCATATCATCTGAGGCCTGTACTGCCACTGCTTCAAGCCATGGGGGTAGTTAGGTTAAATTACTGGGCTGCTCGCTCAATGACCCGGCCAGCTAATTGCATTCTGTGGATGTGCAACAGCAGTATTGTGCAGATGCTACAAGAAATTAGTAAATAATTCTGGATTTAAATGTTGGCTGTAATTGCTTGCTCGCTGGTGTTGAGGCTAGATGAGACTGTCTGGGCTGATGTAAGGGTGTTTGTATGAGTTGGAACAGTAAAGAGAAACTAAACCTGAATACCATCAGTATGTGATGAATACCAAATACATAGCTAATGATTATGCTAACTCAACCATTTCTGGAATTACCGAGGGGGCAATAAAAAAAAATCATAATAATTTCAGTTTGTAAACACTTGCTGAGGCAGCAGAGAGACTTATATCTGATCGAGTGGACAGCTCATCTCTTGAGATAAAACGGCATCCAGGAAAAGCTGTTTAATCTTAATGCCATGAAAAATCTGCTGTCAGATTAGCAATGAAGCTCATTCATTTCTTTGCATTAGGGTCCAACTCAAAGTCAAAAATTTTTTACTTTTCAGAAGCAGCCAGCTGGTGGCAGTTGTTGAGGAAACGGAACCAGATGTTTACCACTTCACTTCCTAGGTGGGACATACTGACATCATGTCAATTAGGAAACGGAACCACATGGTTGCTGCTTCACTTCCTAGGTGGGACATACTGACATCATGTCAATAAGGAAACAGAACCACATGGTTGCTGCTTCACTTCCTAGGTGGGACATACTGACATCATGTCAATAAGGAAACAGAACCACATGGTTGCTGCTTCACTTCCTAGGTGGGACATACTGACATCATGTCAATAAGGAAACAGAACCACATGGTTGCTGCTTCACTTCCTAGGTGGGACATACTGACATCATGTCAATAAGGAAACAGAACCACATGGTTGCTGCTTCACTTCCTAGGTGGGACATACTGCCATCATGTCAATAAGCAGAGAGCTCAGCTACTGCCTGTTCAAATCAATGAATGAAAAATGACATGTTCTGTCAGGGCATAGTGAGGCATACTAATTGAAGGAATACCAATTTGTCTGGGAACAAACCTCAGTACAATGCATTGACAAACAAATGCTCAGACCCATCCTTTCTCCCCCAATATAAGCAACAAGCAGGAGTTCAATGATGCATATCGGTGCTACTATTCTGCCCGGGCTTAGCCGGGGGAGACAGAAAGCTATAAACCAGCCCTGTTTATTTGCTCAACATGGGTCCACATTTTGACAGACTGAAGATAAAGAATCACATATAAAACAGAGTTTGGGCTGTAAAAAGCTGCCGGGAGCTGAGTGCTCCAATTTTAAAGTAGAGCGTAGCGCAGCCTGATAAAGACTTATCTGAACATAGGGCCCAACGGTATGCTGTGCAGCTGACAAAGACACCCAGGATGCATGAGGACGTTAGGGACGTGAGCTTTGTTCTGTTAGGACATACAGACACCCAGGACGTATGAGGAAGTTAGGGACGTGAGCTTTGTTCTGTTAGGACATACAGACACCCAGGACGTATGAGGAAGTTAGGGACATGAGCTTTGTTCTGTTAGGACATACAGACACCCAGGACGTATGAGGAAGTTAGGGACGTGAGCTTTGTTCTGTTAGGACATACAGACACCCAGGACGTATGAGGAAGTTAGGGACGAGAGCTTTGTTCCGATAGGACATACAGACACCCAGGATGCATGAGGACGTTAGGGACGTGAGCTTTGTTCTGTTAGGACATACAGACACCCAGGATGCATGAGGACGTTAGGGACGTGAGCTTTGTTCTGTTAGGACATACAGACACCCAGGACGTATGAGGAAGTTAGGGACACATGACGCAGTGTTCGCAACATGGATATTGCATTCTTTCAAATTTCAATGTCATATGAGATCAACATATTGTTCAGCCCTCGAGTAAACACGGGCATATACTCAGTGGGCCAATAAGAGAGTAATTTTGAGTGACAATTTTTTTTTTTTTTTTTTAAACAGGCAATGACAACACAATTAAATAAATAAACACCCCTGCCTGTACTCTGAGATGATTCAAGAGCACATGACCAAATTCAGTTGCTCAGAGGCTGACTCTGATGCAAAGATCTGACTCATTCTCCATCTGGCTGCCGTGCAGTCAGGAGTCCTACACAGGCTTGGGAAGGTTCATTTCCATGCCTAATCCTTTACAGATGACCTGATTAAAATCATAATCCATATGGTAATCCATTAGTTAGATTTACTAATAACATCTGAATACGTGACTTTTCAATGTCTGTCTTAAAAATGTGCAGAATATGGACAATGTAGGCCTACTCAAATTGAAAGAGTATTTGAATAGTGCCATCTACAAACGTGACGAGCCATTATCTCATGTTGTATTTAATCATGCTTACTGTTATAGGTTGTTCTTGCAACAAAAACACCCATTTCCCTTTTCACAGGTGTCCGAGTATTCCAACAAGAAGGCCTTATCATCCATTTGTTTGTTTTTTCAAAGTGTTTACAATCTGATTCCCGACTTATCTTTCAGTAACTGTAACAAGTTAGATTAAAAAAAAAAGTTTGAATCAGATTACTGTAATCCTAGCTGTCGCATTACTCCCCAACCCTGGTTCTGCAGGCCACAGAATATTTGCCCTATGAGAAAAAGAGCACGGAGGGGAGGGTAGACTGCTGACTGACCGAGCATCCTCAATTAGATCCTCTGGTCAATCTCAAACGACGCATCAACGAGAATACTCTGCTGTGCAGAACTTCGCTCAGCAAGTCTGGTCAGCGGCAGAGAGAACATTAAATAAATGTGTACACGACATCTGACAAAGAGAAAACGCTGAGTGTTTAACCTCCTGGTACGAGGTATTGGGCTGCCGCCACTTCTGCCAGTGGTGGGCACAGAGCTGTGGAGCTCTATTAAAAGATTTTAAGAGGGAGTTTACAGAAGTCCATTTCACACTCCATAGGTTGCAGTTTTTTTCCCGCACCAAACAGAACTATAAGGGGATTAGTGCGCTGAACAAAGCAGTTGCCAAGTGCGCCGTGGCCCAGTTCTGTAGCAGAATGAAACTGAACAACTACCTGGTCAACCAAGTTGGATGAGGCCATGTTGTCTGGAGTGTGTCTTCAAAGGCTGTTCAGTGCTGGGAATATCTTAGGCCTTGCTTTATAGAGACTCTTGAGACTCTTCATGAAGCTTAGCCACTCAACCCACGTTAACGGCGCCGTTCCAGCATGATGCTGTCAACAGCTCCATAGATCAACACTCGCCAATAGAAATAGAAATTAGTTATCTAATGTCCTAGAAAAAGCTAAAGCTGTGACAACATAACAATTCATTTGTACCTTTTTGAAAGGTTCCAATATATAGGCCTTTATATATTTCTCCTTCAAAACAGATGTCGTTGCTCTTTATTCTTTCCCATGGTTTCTATGTCAGTTGTTTAAGCACTAACCTTCCTTCCTCTGCCAGTGGCACAGAACAACTCCCCTCTGAAACACACGGCAACTTTCTACAAGGGACCATTTTGTAGGGCAGAGAGGAGTTTGGAGGGGATTTTAAGCCACCCTGATCTCAGCAGCCATACCCATCAAATAGATATTGAATGTATTGGAGGAAGCCTTTGCTCTCTCTCTCTGTAGACACATACACCGCAATCGAGATGAATGGCACCCAACCAGTCAGAGGCCCCAATAAATAAATAATGACGTCTTTTCACTTTGGTTGAGGTATTTTTATTACAGTGTACAATCTCGGGGCAGTGGCAGCCAGCAGCATGGCTCTGTGATAAAGAGCTGCTCCACCAATCACCATTTGGGTTATTAAAATGTGTGAGGAACTATGGAGAGGCTTTATGCAGATTGCTTCCGATACATTTTTTATATTCAACAAACAATCCATTGTCAGATTGAATAATTCCGTTTAATAAACAAACTTTTCCTACACGGTTCTCTAAATGGGGAGAGAGGAGGCTCGACTGCAGCTTCAATAATTGACTTGAAATAATGACTTTGCCATTCCTGTTTGTTTGAAAATTTCAACGTAACACTCACACTTGAGAAATCTCATGCAATGATCACATGTAAGGACCATCAACAACCCCTCCTTGGCAAGCCTCGATATCGAAATTACATTTTGAAACGCATGTGCAAGTGAAATGTTGGGGGAATGACTGATGTACATATGAGAGAGAGAGAGAGAGACGGAGAGAGACAGAGTCAATTAATACCTGCTTTCCAAGCCTTGATGTATGAATGTGGGGTGAGCGTGAGCAGGAGGTTGGTTGGTTCAGATTCAAAGCCCTAAAAATAGGTTCTAATAACAAAGAGGTCCAATGGACAGTGAGACATATGGGCTAGGAGGGGTTTATCAGCACTTCCAGACCTGTAGGCCGATGGTCACGGAATCCATCAATGACAAAACCATTAGGCTAACACACTCCATGTTCAATATCACCATGCAGTGGCAACATACAATTAGCCAACAGGGGCTAGGATAGTATTGATTGGTAATTACATGATACAATGGGAGATACTGGTACTGCTGCATGGCAACAGTTCAACATGAAAGCAATTACCCTACAACTCACTACAGAAGGTCTGGGTATGGGTATAACAAGATGAGGCAAGACTATAGGAATGGCCTGATTACCTTATTGCACGGAGAACGTACTACTGAGAGCACGGGTAACCTAACTACAGAGGGCAGGCCAAATCAACATTTTGCAAGCCTACAAATAATTACCATGACTGCCTCTGATTGCTCCATTCCAAGAAGATTGTGGATTTGCAGCTGAAGTGGTCAGAGTTTGAAAGCTGACGATTTCTTAAAAAGAATAGGCTGGCCCCAGCAGGGGGCTGCTGTCCCACAGAGTCACAATTCCCTGCCGAGCTTAGCCTCCCGTCTCCCCAGAGTGTCACCCACTGAACGGACGTGACATTTCAACAAAGCATGGGGTGAAATAACACAGCTTTCACAGATGCCTCCTCTCCGCGGACGGTGAACAATCAAATAGGGAGCACACCTGGGGCAGTCCGCTGAAATGAGTTGGTGATCAAACCCAACTGACCTGTGGCAGAACATTTGGACATTTGGCAGAACTCTGGCTTAGGAGGACTCCTATTTATATATATATAAAAAAAACAAAAAAAACAGCCACTCACTGGAGTTACAAGTAAAGTCTTTAATTTCAGCTGCTGCTTTTTTTTTTTTTTTAATAAGAGGAGCACACCAAAGGCACTGCAAACTCCAAGAATCTGAGCTAACTCCCAGCAGAGCAAGAGAGGAAACAAATATGTTTAGGAGAGTGTTTATTATGAGATAAATCTGTGTGTTTGGATTTTAATGCTGCTAGGCTATGTTTTCTGTCTGAGTTGTTTCATTTTAAAATACACACAACAAAGTAGGACATCACTCTCACTCTGCCTCAATCCACTGCATGTCACAGGGCATCATCAAGGCAGGCGTGTTCGACAAGTTAGAGGACAGGTGTAATAGCCAACATGAAACAGCTCACTAAAGCAGACGCTTTGGAAATAATGTTAGGTTGGTTACACCTTATATATTGACCCAACCTAGCCTTCCCCAAGTTTAAGATAGATGAGGGAGCAGGAGGGTGAGAGTGATGCTGCTATCAAGCTATTGAAAGTGGATTAAGATCAACAGAAACAAACAAGGAATATCCAACACCTGGGAAATCTTCGATATCATTTAGGATGCTGGTGGTTGGTAGAATACCAATCGTTTCCAGTTTCCACAACTGAGCAACTTGGCCAGACACTAGGGAATTTGGAATTTTTCAACTAATCGATCAGGTGATTTAATCAACAAATGTGTCAAATTGTGTTTCCCCCATGCGATCATGCAGAATGACCACTTTCAATCTAGTGTTTATAATTTTTCAGGAAATAACTCATTCAGCATGGAAAAAAACATAAAAAACGAAAGCCCAAATTGATCAGCTAATCAAGGTGGGGAGTGTGGGGTGAGCCCTACACCAGTGGGGCAGCCCTACCCCAACACGTACGGTCCATCCCTGCCTCCAGTGCACCCCCATGTGTAGCAGCATCACAGAAACATTGTGGGCCCAACGTTAATGAAAACTGATTTGTGAATGGCATTACATTGTCCAATCATTCTCTAAAGGGCAAGATGTGATAGTATTTTGAGGGGAAGTGGGGAAGCAGGCAGGTTTGGGACAGATTCTTGAGGGAGCGGCTATAAAAGCGGCAAGAGTGGGTGGATGCGGGATGACTAAATGAAGCCTGCGCAGACCTCTACACAGAGGACATGTGAAAACGGCAACAAAGGAGACATGTCTTCAAGCAAGGTTACTTTGGGCACCGTTTTACATTTGTGTCGTCCACAATGTCCATCACTGTTGGGAGGGTTTTCATGGCCCAACGCCGTGATTTATCTTGCTAAAGTTTTTTTTGTTTTTTTTTTATAAATACTGTCCGTAGCAGCTAGTTTAAAATAATGGTGCACCTTATGAAACTTGGGATAATGCCTAAATGCATTTTTTTTTGTGTACTCTACATATTTCTGTACACATGTAGGCCCATCTTTGTGCGATAGTACTGCACATGTATATCTGTACAATATACCATTACAAATTACCATGTATATAACTATCTGTATAGCTGCTGACTACTGTAGGTGATGTGTCAGCATGTAAATATCAGGGCTGCGTATTGGAATCTCTCATACCGGTCACAATACAATATATTCTGACTGCAACACTGTAAACTCTATTTTATTATGTCTACATTTTAGACTGATTTAGAAAGGTATTGGCTGCAGCACTGTTTGTCACTATGTTGGGAAGCTGAAGATACAAGATTACAATAGCCTGCTGCAACCTAGCGTTCATGGTTTTAAACAACACATTCAACTACTGACATGTTCTTTAACTGCAACTAATCTAGTAATGATTAAAAATGTACAAATTGTTTTTGATAATCAAAAACTTCATTGCGATTGTGAACACATAGCAAGACTGCTTGAACTGCGATGTAGAAAAGGCCAGAACATCCTCTCTTTCGCGGTCTCTCTCTCTCCAGTCTTCTGTCTTTTCCCCCCACTCTCTCTCTTTTGAGATGCGGACAGTTAAGGTTTGACCAATCAGCGCAGAGGGCCCTCTCACTCACCAGTTGTGCTCAGGCAACTGAAGAGGAAAAGACCGCAACAGCTGTGAACGGACTTTGTTCTCTTTCCCCATTTTCTGATTTCTTGAAGTTATGTGTAGCCCAAAACGTAAGTCATAATCATTCCATAGCTGTTATGGATCTTAATGCCTTGCTATCTGTGGAATTCCCAAGATTACGTTTATTGGTCTTCGTGAGTAGTATGCTACTTTGTGTAGAAAGTTCTGGACTGTGTTACACTGTGTTGCTTGATTGAGAGAGATTTGTTACCCATTGCTTTGGTAATATTGCTGTCGCTGTGTTTTTAGTCCACTGTTGATGGATGTGTGGATGGTTTACAGTTATGCAGCCATATGTTCATGTTTGGGTTGTGTTCTAGTTGTAGAATTTTCTTGCAACTATGCAAGTGCTGTAGAGACAGACTGGTGATCGTGGCAACATGGTGCCATGTCATTAGCTATTAAAGGTGCGATCACTGTTTTGCTCTGTAATGGATAATTTAGTTATAGTGGTGTGGTTAATTCTCAGTTTGTGTTAATGTGCATTATGTTACCATGTCATTTATGCCAATTCTACCTCAGCCTTTATTACATGGAAATGCATGTAACTTAATAATAATAATAATAATAAACTTTATTTGTATAGCACCTTTCATACAAGAATTGCAGCTCAAAGTGCTTCACAGCATAAAATTCAGTAAGAGACATACAATAGCAGTGCAAAGCAGTGCATAGCAGAATTAAAACAACAGCATGACACAAACAATCAATATCATATCAGAACCTCATGTTCCAATAGGCTTTTGAATTACAATAATCTTGAGCCTTTAGATACTTTATATTGTTCTGTATGCTGGTGGCTACCACATACAGTTTCTGTAAATAATGTTAGCTGAAACATTAAACTTCAAGAAACTTTATTGACACACAACCATGTTGGTGGTATTTGTTTTCAATACAGCAGCTGTTTAGGTGCAATTTGTTCAATAAAAGCATGTTGGAAATAATGCATTTCATTTTTATTTTATTCAGTGGGCATAGGCTATTCATTGTCTGGGGACTATGTTAGCATTGAACCTAAAGCAGAAAGTTATTAAAACTGTATACTTAAATATTTGTTTATTTATTGCAAGTCATGTAGTCATCGCAATATTCAACAACGTTATTTTCCTCATATTGTGCAGCCCTAATCCATACCATATAGGACTGAACTCTATTACTATCCCTTTATCTTAACATGTTTTTTCTTGTTCTTCTTATTTGCCTCCATATTATCCTCTAACTATTGTCAATTTGTGCTGTTTATAGTGAGGAGGGTGAAATAAACAAAACCCCAATACAAGTGTGTGAATCAAAGGGAGTGGATGAAACACGCGGCTATTCTACATTTAGCCAACGAGTCCAAAGGGGCACGAGTCTCTCTCTTTTATTGAAACCCACTATTTCCATTACCCATAAATAGGAGTGGCACTGGGAGAACTGGGAGAAAATGGCAGGCACTACTGAATGCCCAGCGATATGGAGTAATTACCTTCAGACAAAGAGCTTTGCTGCCATAATGGCCTGCTCATAAATGGATATCGCCAACACAAACGCTGAGCACAAACAGCAGCAATAATTACAGGCGTAATCATCAGACCGAGAACCCCGCTGAAGGCTTTCTCCGAGAACAAGCGTTTGAATGCTTCATCATGATTTGGATGGAGAACAATACGGCTCCACTCCCAACTTTTTAACTGGCTACACAGATGAACACAATCAACGTGCGCGTGCTCTTATGTCTCCTGATGCGGTGTTTGGCCCCCCGGTGGGAGGAGGCCGCCGGCTACGGCTGTGAAGGCCTGCGACTTTCTGATGGCGCAAGTTAACAGAAAGGCACTAAATGCTTTGAAACCGCAGCACACGTTGGAGCTACACACACGTACACAACTTCCCGTTGTGAGACGGGCTGAATCTCCTGCAGCGAGGGGAAACGGAGGCCAGTTACCTGCACAACCCTGCAGCTTACAAAGCAGATATCAGTCTCACCTCCTCTTCCCTCCCATCCACCTGCCGAGAGAGGGTAGGCTGGTGGCAGAGAGCCTTCTGTTGGCACCCTTCGACGGGCAGGATAACAACGTAACACAGGATGGTATAAACACTGCTGTGGACAATTATGCTGTCTACATACATACAACCGATCCCCGCCCCCCCTCAGACAAAGTGTTGTTATCGTGCGGACCATGAGCATAATGACTCGCCTCCTGAGTTGCCGAGTCGCAGAGCGATAGCAGGGAAGGCCTGTAAGACATCCACGCCTCATTGACTCAAACATCAAGCAAGGCGAGGCATTCAATAAAGCTCCAGTGACGATATGGCACACACACTCTACACAGCCCCTCTCCGCCAACTCGCTAATCATTAAGACAGCACGCCTACATCGTAACACAAGTTATCATTGCCCCAGAGCTACAGTATCTGGGTGAATGGACTCCGCAATCCTGAGGGGTCAGAGAATTTACTGCCAGGGTCCGGTAATTATACACCGTCTTCTGTGCCGCCGAGTCCCCTTCATCATTATTTCCAAACACATGGCTGCCTCTGTCGTTCCATATTCTATGGCTTTGAGATAATGAAGGTAGGAGGGAGGAGGAATCTCTTTCTCCCTCTCTCTCCCTCTCTCTCTCTCCAAGGTGGTGGGGGAAAGATGTTTTATTCCTGCACAGGGGAGTCTTTTAGCAGGCGTAAATCCACAGCCTCTATGGCCTCCCTGGCCAAACTATGATGGCCCCGATTGTATTTCACAGTCAACCAGTCCAACAGCTACCCAACTATTCTATTGGTCCTTGGCAGGCTCCCTCCCATATCGAGCAAATACTCACCCTAATAATGATGCTGGCCAAACAATTAAGATGACCGTCTGGTGGGACGAACACACACACACACGCACATGCACACACACACAGAGTATAAAAGCACAGAAAAACTCCAATGGGTGAGCATGGACTTCAAATGCCAAAAGAAAGAAAAACTCCAAAACTTGAATTCATTTTTATCTAGTAGTATGTAGTATGATAGTAGTATGAAGAGGAAAACCTCATTTTTCCCTTTAAGGCTTTGCGAAGCCAGCCGCCGCTCTTTCAGCTTCATGTAACTGAGTCGTTAAGTCTAGAAAAGGATGGAAATATAAATAAGAGGGTGAATTAAAATGTATGGTTGCAAATTAAATCACACAAGACGATGAATTAATCAAGTGGGCCATAAATTAATTATAGAACATGACATCCAAGTGGAGCGAGCAGTGCAGGCATATTAAACTTCCAAACAGCAGCTGTGCAAAGCAAACGGCTGGCGAGGACTGAGAGTTCAACTCTCCACTGAACCCCTTCAATATTTTATCACCATCTACATCTACTATCACAATGAAACTACACTCCCTCTTAGTCACAATAATCTTCTTCTGACGTACCAATAAACCTGAATGAGTGCTCCATTTACAGTGTGCGAATCAAATATTCAGTTTCCAACAAAAACGACCAGCATTGAACTCACTACGACATAAAGCACAACAGTTAGACCTTGAAGAGTTCTGTTTATCCAAGCAAAGAGCTATACTAGACTTCAAAAAGGAGCATTTCAAGTCTTCTAGACCTGTAATCATGCAATCAGAGACTCAATGACGAAGCATAAAGAGCATAACAGAGTGGAGACGAGTGTGGTACAATACGACAAACCATGTCCTGTGCAGAGCAGTGGCCTTCTTTCAAGTGCTACTTAGAGCGGAAATGATCTGCTGTCTAAGGTAGTAGTAATAATAATAATCATAATAATCATAATAATAATGGAGTAAATAATTCTCCAGTGATCACTGTTGAGATCAGTATATGCCACCCAGCAGATAAAAACAAAGCTCTGGGCTCTGCTAGCTCTTGATAACCTTAGTGTTTAGTCAGACCCATTAACAGTCAAACAGTCTACAGCTTCAAATATTAATATTATTTATATTATATCTGACTAACCTTGGAAATCGTTTTTCTTTTTCTTTTTTTTGCTTGTGGCATTACATTCTGTTTGAAGAAACAGTAAAGTGACTGTGGCATATAGGCCCACAGTATAATTGGAAGACAGCTTGAATGCTCTGCACATATCTGCATTCTGAGCTCTTTGCTGGTAGGGCCCACATAAACCTCATTTACAATTTTAGTTAGTGTGACAGAATACATTACTCTCTCCCTCTCTCACACACACAAAAGTTGCCACAATTAATTTGCTATAATTCTGCAAACGACTGAGCATAAACAACAATTTGATCAATTAAAAGCTGTTTAGAGAGTTATTTGGGTGGGAACTGTGTAAATAGTTGTCTGCATTGTTCTGCATTTTAAACATCCAGGGCAAATCACATCAAATTACTTCCAATAACCATATGACCTGTTA
>OMKL01154112.1:0-11192 GCA_900302295.1 Parasudis fraserbrunneri | reverse complement strand
AACTATAGTAAAACCTATAGTACTCCTGTGGTTTCACTGTTAAGATTTACCACAGAGATGAAACTGATATCAATCTTCTCGTTTTGACTCTGGGGAAGATGGCAAATAAGTGTATTTCCGAAAATGTTGGAGTGTTCCTTTAAAGCTAGCTGAAGTCTCTAGCCTAAACTTCATTTGATTGAATAATTCAGTGCCTTTCACGGGAACATTTAGTCCCTGAGTTGATGACTTCCTCTAACTCCCAGACCGATGGAGTCATTCTTTTTTATTTAAGAAGAGTGGAGTCATGCACCACATTTTAATGCTCGAGGGCTAAAATTAGGCTGACCCTGGCCTGGCTTTTGTTTTGCGAGCAGCCTGAGTCGATCTCCAGGCCGGCTGGGTCGTCTGGTTGGTGCGTTGGGTGCTGGGGATGCTGAGAGGAGGCAGAGCAGCCAGCTGGCACCGACCCACCGAACTCTCCAGGCAGAGAGTGAGTGGGTACTTGAAAAGCACTGCCACTGTCTGTCTGTGGCTGCTTTATTGGCTCTGTGTGCCGATGTGCCAAGCGGGCAGGAAAGAGAGAGGGAGAGAGAGAGAGAGAGAAGGGCGGGTTGGATGACAGGGAAGAGTTTTGATCTTAGAATGGAGAAGAGAGATGTGATTTGTTTTCACACTTCTGATGAAGACGAGTATGTCTGAACTTCCTCACCTCACACCTCCTACATATCTCTTTGAAACGTTTCACATATTTTGGACTTTATGTCTCAGGAAATGTTTATTTATAGCTCATTTCCTGTTTTGATTGCGTCCCTGGAAGCTATTTTAGGAGCCATAGAGGTGCTATTCTCTGACGTGTGTGTGGGCACAGAGCCTCTGTCTGCACGAGCAGCAGAAAGTCATTAATTCTACTGGAGGATTCTGCCTCGCGTGAGCTTTCCTTTCAGAAGCACTCACACCAACCAAGGACAGCTCTGTGAGTCGTCCTGTTTCTACATGGAAACAGTACTGTGACACCTAGCAGTTAGTGATTAAAGGACAATACCACCCATTTTCACAACTCACGTTATTCCTCTGATAGAAAGCCCACCAACATGCTTTCTCCTCATGAATGATGAAAAAGAATGACCCTCTTTCCCTCCTCCGCTAAGAAGTAACTTTCCCTTGAGAGAGAGAGAGAGAGAGAGAGAGAGGCAAGGAGAGGAAGAGGGATAATGGTCCTAGAGATGAATGGACTTCACTGTGTACCCCCCCCCCTCTCCCCTGTACTCCGTTTCCATCATTTATCAGAAGAAGACTTCTCTTCTTCTCTTCTTTTCAGCTTCTCTCCATATTTTCTTTATCTTCAAAGCGACAGTAGTTATGTGATTATGTACAATTCATCTGAAGGCAAAAAAAGAAGCTGTTGGAAGTTCCCCCTAGTCGTGTTAAAACAGATATTTACCCTTATATTTTCCCTGAGCAGAAGGCTCTCCGCCTGCAGTGAGCTCATGTGTTTTAATGCCTTCTTGTTTGGACTTAATGTAACACGGCGTGCTGTAGCTGGATGGTGCTATTAAAAACGTCTGTGATGTCTGCTGTATAACTTTAATTTGACCCATCAAACGACTCACATCTGCCTGTTTCAGACCCCGTTCAGCGGTAATTTGGGAGTCCAAAGTCGTGAAGTTGCTCCCGGAGAGGGAATCTGAGCTCAATTCAAAGCAGCCAAACACGTCGTAGTTAGGCAGAACTACAATGATACATTTCTGTTCCAATGTGAAGGTTACAAAGTGAGACTGACCTGTAAAAACAGTGTTTTATACATTTGGTCAGGGGGTCTGTGGCAGAGACATTTGTTTCCTTGGAATCTTTTCTCACCATTCTATGTTAGAATTGCACCCATGTATATCTACGGAGGGTTTAGACTCGGACTACAGTTGGTTTCCTGTTGCAGCGTTTGCTAATATCAACACGTCAAATGTAGTCCGCTCTAGAATGCAGGTTGATGTTTGTTTTTGTTGTGAAGTTGAAACTGTCTGTAGCTTTCGGTGGTCAGTAACTGTTGTGACATCATTACTTCGATGTAAATGCTTGTGGTTGGTTTCAGAGCTTTCTGTCTGAGAGACGTCAGTGTGTGAAAACAGGGAATATCCAGTCAGAATTCTTGTCCATTACAAACGGCGTACCGCAGGGATCAATCCTGGGTCCCCTCTTATTTACCATTTATATTAATAACATTGTCTCATCTCTAAGTGGAGTCAAGTTCATCTTTATGCAGACGATACTATTGTCTATAGTATTGCTGACTCTGTACAGCTAGCCACAGAGAACCTGCAGCTCCTCTTCAATGCTTTATAAGATGCACTTGTTAATCTTAAACTGGTACTTAATGCAAACAAAACAAAATTCATGTTGATCTCTCGAGCCATATTGTTTACAATCATTTGCATATATCTACTGTGAATGTGTCTGACTTTGGCTTTTTGTACAGGAACAAGAACCAGCTTCCCAATGATTAGCAGAAAGAGGGAAGATAAAGCAGTTTTCCTCTCTGTCTTGGATTATGATTAGCAGAAAGAGGGAAGATAAAGCAGTTTTCCTCTCTGTCTTGGATTATGATTAGCAGAAAGAGGGAAGATAAAGCAGTTTTCCTCTCTGTCTTGGATTATGATTAGCAGAAAGAGGGAAGATAAAGCAGTTTTCCTCTGTCTTGGATTATGGAGATGTAATTTATAGACATGCTGCTGCTTACATTCTTAAGTCCTTGGATTCTGTTTATGCTTCCGCCCTCAGATTCATCACTGGTGATAGTTATGCTGTCACCATTGCATCCTGTACAGTAACGTTGGCAGAGAGACGTGATCTGCATTGGCATCTGTTTCTATATAAAGCCATTGTTGGACATCTGCCACCTTATATCACTTCATTGTTAGAGTGGACCTCTGGACCTTATCATACTCGCTCCAATGACTGGCTCACACCTCAAGCCCCCAGAGTTGGCACTGAACTTGGGAAATCTGCATTTAGCTTCTGTTCCCCAGACTCGTGGAATGTCCTGCAATGTACTTTAAAACTCAACATATTAGTGTCCATTGGTCACTTTAAATCCTTAATGACAAACCATCTCACCCCAGTCTGCAGTTGCTTTTAGCTGTTTAAATTATTGACTTTTCTTGTTTTTTCTGCTTTGTATTTATTATGTGCTGTATATTCTCAACATCATTATGAATGAGAGCTTGCTCTCAATGATCTTTCGAGATTAAATAAAGATTGAATGAATGAATTGGAATGTTCAGTTCTCCAAATAACAATAATTTCACGTGAAATCATACACCTGAAAGTGTTGATGAATGATCATGATGATTGAAAAAGATAACGTGACATGTTGTTGACATGTTCATCTCCAAATCCTTCCCCTCGTTCCCCACCAGGTTCCTCAGCACCAATCACAAAAGAGGATTTGCAAGCGACGACCAATGACAACAGCCGCACCTCCAACCGCACCGTCACGTTCAGCGTGATTCGCCGTCCGAAACTAGGGAGGCTGGTGACAGTTCAGCCTGATAACTCCACTCTGGATATCTCCACGTTCACACAGGCTATGGTAAGCAGAGGCCCAGAGGTCTGGATCAATACCGCTGTTTGAAATGACAGGACAATTGAAAAGCGTGTAATTAAAGGTATCCATTGGCGTTTTTGACCACTCATTGATAAAACTGGTGCTACAGCACACAGGAGGAGAAAATTGGTCCTCGAAAATTGTGTATCACATGTTCTTCCAGCACGCCATGAGCACAAGCACGCCACGAGCGCGGGGATGACATAGAACACAAAAAGAGTGCACTGGAGGCGTGTAAACATGCCCTTGTGCTTCAAATTGATCTGTGTATATTATCTTCCTCGAAATCTAACAAGCTAACTGCCTGTCAATCAAGGGAGGTCAGACTCGTTACAACTTCACCAAAACCAAAAGTAAAAATGGAAGGGATATAAACATTGCAAGAGTAAAGAAAAGGGCGAAAATTGACTTTGCAAAGGTTATATGCGGTAGGAAATGTATTCAGCTTGTAGACTAGAGAACAACAATAGAAAACTGTCTATTTGGGTGGAAACGTGAATAGAAACAAAAGAGAGCTGTTTATTAGAAAACTCTGTTGGAATCGCAGTCTTTCTCTAGCTTTTTACATGAGTGTGCATCAAGTTCTGTATAAAATGGAGAGACAGGATGTGAGCTTGATGGTAGGTCAGAATTACCAATTGATTTTTGGACTGAAAATACCCTCAGGGTCTCTCCAGCCAGGCCGAAGCATGCCAGATTGCAGCTATTAATAATAGATATGTCTTCATTCAGGAAACAAACCAGAGCCTTCTCTAGCTGAATGACTCAAATGAAGCACTCATGTCATCAATAATTTGTGGAGGGTTTTGATCGGACACGTTAACGCTGTGATGATGTTCAGTCTGCTGTATTTACTGCTCAACAATGCTGGTTGAAATGAATTTATAATGTTGCTAAAATCTAATTCAAGAGAAAGAATATATGACAGAATGGGCAGGAGTTACTCCGGCTCCTTCTGAGTTGATGACACAGTTCTTTGAAGGATGGCTGATCTTGATCTTGAAGCTTTCTTTTTGTTACCATATCAATGTGGGGTATATTTCACACACATTCTTGAAGAGTGAACTGTAGATGGAAAATATTCTATTTGGAACCTGAATACAATTGAAAAACTCATATTCACCTGTTGTCTAGTGTTAGTCCTTGTATCAAATGCTCAGTCAATCAACCGGAGAATGGAAACATGTCTTATTTCTTGTTTTTGGTGGTGGGGGCTACCCATTTGTTTACCTTTGGATCACTGATTGAGCCTTAAGCGTCTGTGTTGTTTGTGTACCTCAGGTGGACAACGGAGAGGTGGTGTATATTCAAAGCCCCGTAGAATCGGTTGGCTGGGCAGCTATGGACTCCATGACCTTCTCTGTGGCATCACCGCCTGCTTCTCTGGACACCCAGACCTTCAAGATACACATCTCCTATGAGAATGCCGGGCCTGGGCGCAAGACGCTGCTTCTAGCAAACACAGGTATGGATAATCAATGACCGTATTGACACAGCGTAGCTGGACCATGCTATTTAAAAAATAAAAAACATCTGTGATGTTTGCAGTATAACCTTGATTTGACCCATTAAAGGACTTGCATCTGTCTGTCTCAAACCTTGCTTAGCAAAATTTGGAGTCCAAAGATGTGAAACATTCCCAGAGAGAAAATGTGACCTTGCTAAGTTCAAAGCAGCCATACAGTGCTTAGTGATGTTTTGAAAATGTCCATAAATATTTGTGTATATAAAGAATAAGAATAATTTAAGTCTTGATTAAATGGTTTCAAAGTTGTAATTTTCATCATCAGGCACCATGGTAACAGAAGGGGAGAGCGTTGTCATTGATGAATCCAAGCTGGATGCCTCGAACCTGATGTCCAAGCTGCCAACCCCTCAGAGAAGCTCCCATGAGGTCTGGTTCCAGGTCACATCCCTGCCCCAACATGGCGTCATTGTGGTGGGTGAAAGGAACCTGACCAAGGAGAAACCAAACTTCTCCCAGTTTATCATCAACAAGTATGGTATTACCTACAAGCACGACAACTCTGAGACCACACAGGACTTCTTTGTCTTTGATACATGGCTGAATCCGAAGGGAAAACCAGCACAGCGCCCTCCAGAGGACGGTGATGTTATCGAGGAGCGATTCAACATCACTATCGCCCCTGTGAACGATCAGCCACCGGTGCTGAAGACCAAAGCCCCAAGCCTGAGGGTAGTGCAAGGAGACACAGTGGTCCTTAAGCCTGAGAACCTCAAAGTTGAAGACCTGGATAATCCACCGGATGATATCAAGTTCTCTGTGATCAGCAAGCCCAACAACGGCTTCCTGGCTCTCAAAGAAAATCCCAGTGAATCGATAGTGGCCTTCACCCAAGCCCAGATCAATAACGGAAGTGTGTACTTCATCCAGGATGGAAGTCCTGCCTCTGGGGTGTTCTACTTCAGCGTCACCGATGGCCACCACAAGCCCGTCTACAAACTTTTCAACCTGGAGGTGACAGAGATTGTCATTTCATTAGTCAACAGCACAGAGTTGATAATGGAACAAGGCAAGACTTCAGTTTTACTGACTCAAGAGAATCTTGCCGCAGAGACCAATGGGAAAAACGCCACAGTTCACTACCGGGTTACGAGGCCTCCTAACTTTGGTAAACTTCTAAGGGACAACCAAGAGACCAAACAGTTTGAACAGGAGGACGTACAGGCTGGACGGTTGTCTTACCATATGACACGCCTTTCCTCCGCAGAAGACAGCTTTGAGTTCACTGCCTTCACTTCAGAAGCTAACCTGACCGACCAAGTGCTCAACATCACAGTTAAACCTCTGATTCAGTTTGGTAAAGCTGTGAGGATTCCCAACGGAATCACTGTCAAACTAAACACTGGCTACCTTAATGCCTCCGAACTGGCGAATATAAGTGAAAGTGACCCTCTTTTTGAGGTTATCTCCCAGCCAAAGTACGGGAAGGTGGTTCGTATGAAACCTAAAAAGGGCAGGAAATCTGAGCAGGCGGAGTCTTTCACCTTCCAAGACGTGATGATGGAAAAGGTCGGTTTGGAGCTGAGCGCCAACATGAGCGGGGTTCAAGAGCTAAACGACTCTCTAGTGTTTGTCCTGAAAGCTGTGAACATCCAGCCTGCTAAAGGGGAGTTTCCATTTACCATCGTGCCATACGATCCAAGCCTTGTCCCAACCACAAAGAGGCCTATCTCAACCACTACGCCTGTCCCTCAGACATTGAACCGAACAACCAGAAATGGAACAGCTATACCTGCCTTGTCCACTTCCTTCCTTTCCACTCAGCGACCGAGCAAAAACCAACAGAGATTCAAAGGACGTGACCGTTGGGGAAATTCGAACCGGACAAACTCTTTCAGCACGACTCTCGGCAAACCCACTCGTGGGCCAGAGGACATTCCGTACAGGAACACGCCTGTTCGGGTGGAGTCCTACCCCCAGAAAAGCTCCAACCCCCTGCTGGTCATCCTACCCCTGCTGGCCCTGTTGCTTCTCGTAATCATCTTCGTAGTGCTGGTTTTCTTGCTGCGACGGAACAGACAGAGGAAGCAGAACCCCGTTACGGCAAAGCCCCCCCCCTCGCCGGCCCTGCCGAGCAGTCAGTCCTACCAGGGCCAGCCTCAAAGGAGCACAACCGTTCCCACTGTGACCGTCACCCCGTTGAGTCCGAGCTGTCCGAGCAGTCCGGTCCTTGACAGGTTACTGGCGCCCAGTCCAGGTTCAACCTACCGCACCCTGGATTCTTCTATTCCCATCAGCCCCTGGGACAGTGTTGACCCAGTGACGTCTTCCCAGCTCATCAGAACCACCAACCCAAGTCTTCAGAAGAATCAGTATTGGGTATGACCTTCATCAAACAAACTATTTCATTTATGGGTTGGAGAATCCTGATTTGGACGATTTTTTTTTTTTTTTTTTACTCCAGTTCATAAAGTATTAGTAGAGTTTAGTGAAGCTGTAACAAATTATTACCTGTTGTGCAACCTATTAGGACTAAGGTTTCCCTCATAAGACGATCAGTTCAGAGTAACACCATTACTGAGCCCTTTTCTCCCTCTTGATTTATTCACATCAGGGTTTCTTTGCTCTGTGTAAGTTTGAACCATCAGTTAACAAACATCTTTCATATCAACCACTAAGTTTTCTTGTTGTGGAGGACTTTGCTAAAGCTGCACCAGATAGTTTTGGGGGAAAAACTAACCTCTGACAAGTCAAAATAAAGTCTGATATATCTTTTAGTATTGAATACATAAAGTGTTACAAGAGAAAAACTGGATCCCTGGAATACTGTCTGAAGCTAGAAAGAACCTGTTTGGCTGTGGTGCTCCTGCCCTCCCACCACCTTCACCATACAAAGAAGCTTCCTCTAAGAGCAATGTTGATTCACTTTGTTTCAATGGGGGATTTCTTTGGATTTGTGTTGAGATTATAAACAATATTCAAGCAATTGTACTTAGTTATTGTATTGTATTATGTTATTGTACTCAAAACTACCTGGTGCAGCTTTAAGTTGAGTATTTGGAAAACCGTCAGTGTGTTGAAATAAGGCTGATGAAAACCATCAATGTGTTGAATTAAGGCTGATGAAAACCTTTTGGTACCTTTTCGGATCAGTTGGCTAATATGATGGTGTCTTGGTCCTCGTGCAGGACGAAGTCCCTCCTATTATGAGCTGGGATGACCTGAGTTGTGGTTGACTGTTATAGTTAAAGAACACTGAACAGCTTAAAACTGTGAATTACAAAGAAGACTGACACTGGTGCAAAGATTTATTTTCTAAGATTTTCAATTGATTGTGCACATTTTCTATTTTTCTTATGTACTATATATTATCCATTGCAGCTTATTTTATAAACTCAGGTATTTTGTTAATCATTGTATGTCCTTATTTCAACCTTAATGAAGACTGCATGAGCTGTCATTGATTCAGGTCTCGTGACTATTTAGCATTACAGGTTTAAGAATCAGAACATGATCATTTGGCAGTTTTACAATCAGTACCTCCACTAACATCAGTGCGTTATACCTGGTTAGTTCTGGTTAGAACTGGTTAGTTTAGTTCAAGGCGGGCGCTACATAGTTGTATGTGTATTTCTTTGTCTCGCTAACATTAATCCGCTGTTTTTTATTGTCATTATTTTACTTTACACAGTATTTTACTATCCTGAACTTGTTCAAGTGTATATGATAAATCATGATGTTAAATCATGATGATAAATCATGCAATCAAGTGTTAAGATACTGTACTATGAGTACAAATACTTTGTATCTTCTCCTGCTACACCGAGTACACTGGTATACTTTATGCGTGGTACACAAACATAAATATTTGCACGCTTGAAGGTTTCCTGGACACCTCGCCAACATCGATAACTGAAATGAGAATTTGAGGGAAGATTAATGTCCAGAGGAACACAGGCATGTGTTGCGTTTTTAACATTGTTATTTTATTTATATAAAAGTATATTTTGGTAGATTTTTGCTTTTCCTATGAGCACAACCCTTCATTTGATAGATAATGTTCAAACATGCATTCTTCTTGAGAAGATGTGAGTGATTTGCTTTGCACTGCTTACTTCCATGAATTCAAATAATGCCTCTTACTGTCAGACCGACAGCTCCAGTTCCCACGATACGGACAGGAAGCACATGGTCTTTGAGTAGCAATATATTTCATACATGAAACTTAGTGTTTGGTGAACATTCATTTTAACAAAATTGTTGACTGCCTTTTGAATAACTCCATTCGCCCTGCTTTGATTTCAGTCTGATATTAAATGGGAATACCACTAAATTTCAGCTTTCAGATCGGCCTACATGTAGGACCATTGAGTTTATATCTGTATTCGTAAATGGTTGTCACCATCATTCACTACTGGCACATAAACCCCTCTGTTGTGAGTATGTCACAAATTCACTTGAATCTGACCATATTTGGAGTGCAGGATCCAAACGCCTTGGCTATGACCATATTTGGAGTGCAGGGTCCAAACTCTTTGTCTATGACCATATTTGGAGTGCAGGATCCAAACGCTTTGTCTATGGAAAAATGTATGGGATTTCAATCTATCGCCCCCCTCAAAGATTTATGCCAATTGCAGCCTCTCCAAACTTTGTCTGTTTTGGTTTTGAGATTGTACACTTTTACTACGGCAAATAGGTCTTTACAATGGTAGCTAATATACAGTGCAGTGCTGTAGGGATGTTTTAACACTGTAATAATCTATCTACTGTAAATCAATGGTACTACTCTATAATGATAATAATCTATACTGTAAATCAATGGTAACTCTATGATGATAATAATCTATCTACTGCAAATCAATGGTACTACTCTATGATGATAATAATCTATCCACTGTAAATCAATGGTACTACTCTATGATGATAATAATCTATCCACTGTAAATCAATGGTAGTACTCTATGATGATAATAATCTATCTACTGTAAATCAATGGTAGTACTCTATGATGATAATAATCTATCTACTGTAAATCAATGGTAGTACTCTATAATGAGCTTTGGCCATACGGGAGCTGTGATATTAAACTACTGTTCTACTTTTACGTTACGAAACGTTTTCTACTGAAAACTGTCCATCTAGAGTATTCTTGTTTTATCTTCATGATGTAACCTATGTAACAAGATTGTCATATTTATTTATACCATTGACTTTTAATAAATTACATTCAGTGTTGTTAACAAGTACGCATTACAGTTGTAATTCATTTCCACCAGATCTGTCTCTCAGCCGAGAGAGCATGCCTTTTGTGTTTAGTCTTGTGTGTTCTGTCCAAATAGCCTGTTTGGTTTAGTATGTACCCATCATTCCCCCTACAGAGACACTTTAGTATCCTGTTTGCTGCGTATGTCTTGCACATTATAAGTGTGACCATGGCGAGATTCTTTTCTCTCCTGCTGTTGTGTTCTTCTTAATGATGCTTTACTCATCGCAAAACAAAAGACGGCAGAGCAAAGGCCCCAGTTACAAAGATGAATGACCATTATCACTTCCTTTTGGTTTCTCTTAATGACTATGATTAGGGTTTGCTCCTGAGGAGGAAACCATCTGCTTCAGATTGTTAGTGAATATATACTTATATTATACCTCCAGCATGATGTTGTTAGTGAATATATACTTATATTTCCAGCATGATGTTGTTAGTGAATATATACTTATATTATACCTCCAGCATGATGTTGTTAGTGAATATATACTTATATTATACCTCCAGCATGATGTTGTTAGTGAATATATACTTATATTATACCTCCAGCATGATGTTGTTAGTGAATATATACTTATATTATACCTCCAGCATGATGTTGTTAGTGAATATATACTTATATTATACCTCCAGCATGATGTTGTTAGTGAATATATACTTATATTATATCCAGCATGATGTTGTTAGTGAATATATACTTATATTATACCTCCAGCATGATGTTGTTAGTGAATATATACTTATATTATACTTCCAGCATGATGTTGTTAGTAAATATATACTTATATTTCCAGCATGATGTTGTTAGTAAATATATACTTATATTATACCTCCAGCATGATGTTGTTAGTGAATATATACTTATATTTCCAGCATGA
>OMKL01154106.1:17328-45953 GCA_900302295.1 Parasudis fraserbrunneri | reverse complement strand
TATATCTACAGTCCCTGACAAAAGTCTTGTCGCTTATTCAAGTTGTAGGAACAACAAATAATTACTTGACTTGTAGTTGATCAATTGGAATCAGAAATGGCTTTTATGAAAGACAAAACCCTCTAGATTATGCTATTATACCAAAATACAATTTTGTATCTTTATTGAGTTTTATATTTAATTAGGATAGAAAGATCACATTTTGCTTGGACAAAAGTCTTGTCGTTCTTTAAATGATTCAACCAATCACAGATTAGAGCTTCACCTGTGACAAATATTGTAATGAACACATTCCCAGGTGTGTATAAAAAGAACCCAGCACAGCAGACCTTCATGTGAAGTGCAACCTGACCTCTGACAGCATGCCAAAGATTCAACCACAGACCAAAGTGCTGATCATCAAGAGCCTGAAGACCAAGTCTGCTGCTGAGGTGGCAGACATCTTTAATGTATCCAAACTCAAGTGGAGAGGATAAGAAAAAGACTTGAGGAAACTGGTGACGTTCATGACAGCCCAGGTCAGGCAGACCCCGTAAGACAACTGTTCGAGAGGACCGTTTGTTGCTTCGACAGTCCAGGGCCAGCCCTTTTTCAACCGCAGCGAGCTACATGAAACTGGTCACCAGAAACCCCTGTATCTACAAGAACAGTTTGTCAATTCTCCACGCAGTGGTCTCCATGGCCGAATTAGTGCTCAGAAACCAGCATTAAATAGAAGGCAACAAAAAAACGTGTTGCATTTGCCAGGCCCACAGCTTGCAGAAAGGATGGACAGTGGAAAAGTGGCAGAAGGTTGATTTTTCTGATGAATCATCCATTGAACTGCATCCCAGTCGCCGCAAATACTGCAGAAGACCTGTTGGAACCCGCATGGACCCAAGATTCACCCAGAAAACAGTGAGTTTGGTGGAGGAAAAATCATGGTTTGGGGTTACATCCAGTATGGGGGTGTGCGAGAGATCTGTAGAGGGATGGAACATCAACAGCCTGAAGTATCAAGACTTGCTGCACATTACATTTCAAATCACAAGAGGGGGCAAATTCTGCAGCAGGATGGCCTCCTTCTCATACTTCAGCCTCCACATCGAAGTTCCTGAAAGCGAAGAAGGTCAAGGTGCTCCAGGATTGGCCAGCCCAGTCACCAGACATGAACATTATTGAGCATGTCTGGGTAAGATGAAGGAGGAGGTTTGGAAGATGAAACCGAAGAATCTTGATGAACTCTGGGAGTCCTGCAAGACTGCTTTCTTTGCCATTCCAGATGACTTCATCAATAAGTTATTTGAGTCATTGCCGAGACGTATGGATGCAGTCCTCCAAGCTCATGGGAGTCATACCCAATATTAATTATGTTTTCCAAGGCACCATGCCTTTATGTTCTGATGTTATTGTGGCATGTTTGTGTATTCAAAATAAATTTATATGTAGAATTTCTAAGAAAAAACTGTATGCGACAAGACTTCTGTCCAAGCAAAATGTGATCTTTCTGTCCTCATTAAATGATAAACCTCAATGAATGGTACAACATTTTACTTTGGTATGATAAGCATAATCTAGGGGGTTTTGCCTTTCATATAAGCCATTTCTGATTCCAATTGATCAACTACAAGTCAAGTTATTATTTGTTGTTCCTACAACTTGGATAAGCGACAAGACTTTTGTCAGGGACTGTAGACTGGGAATGCATGTTACAGATGTGGCCAGACCCAAATATTGCATATTTCCAAGTATGGCTTGCTAAAGATACACAATGCAACAACTGCAAAAAATAAAGGGCAAGGGAAAAATAAAAGCGTAAGCAAATCTGATGTGTTTGAGGTAACAGTGCTGAGTGCATTTTTATTATTATAAAAATAATGAGAAAATAATGTGCAGGGTCAATACCAAGACCATAGAAATGACAGAGTCAAAATGTATATGTTTTGCCATAAGTAACAAGTACAATGGAATGCTTATCCTCTACTCACTTCCACAGCATGAAAGAATACTAAAAGCAACAATGATATACAATATACAAGGTTGCACAATACAAGAACAAAGTATATACTGTATAACCTATATATAAAATATATAATATTGTATTGTGCAAGGTACAAAACGGGTCTTGAACCTGCTGGTCTTGGTTTGGATGGTACCGGCAGCCGGACCGCAGGGGGGAGAACAATTCATGGTTATGGTGAATGCATGGGGTCATGAATGATGGAGCGAACCTTGCTCCAACACTTCCTCTCAATGGGCCTAAGTGCACACCCAATGATCTTTTCTGCTGTCCTCATGACCCTCTGGATGGCTTTTCTATTCTGTGCAGTGGTGTTGCCATACCAGGTGGTTACATCACTCGTCAGGATACTCTCTACGGTGCCTTGATAAGAATTGAGGTAATGATTAACACAGGTTCAGGGCTATCCATCTTGTCAGTGGCACTGCATGAGCTTTACTTTGCAGATAAACTATTGACATCAAAACAGTGGCTGCTTACCTATTTGTGAATGTAATGTACACATGAAATAAAATGTGCAAATGTGACATACAGTGACTGGTCTTTGAAGGCTGCCATCTTAAATCAAAAACAAGGCTAGGGTGGGAAAACCAGGAGAACTGCATAGACCTCTCACTTGACTGGTAATCTGTCTGCCTAAATAGGGGAGAATGCCTCCTATAGCATGGCAAAATGAATGGGTTATTAACCTGGCTTTGTCTGTGGTCTACAGGCTCTTTACCTTGAATGAGGTCTTCTAATATCAATTTCTCTCTGATTTGGAATTTTGGATTTTGAAGTGGCAATTTAAAAAAAGGAAAAATCACAAGCCAAAACTAGCTTAGCATTGCAGGGCAGATCCCCTGACGTCAGCCAGCTTCAGTGCATTCTCATAGTGAGGGTGTAACGAAATTGCCACATATAAATGTATTTCAAAACACGAAACTACAGCGATGAAAACAATCTGATTCAGGTAATCATAAGTTTGTAATTGAGATAGTGTATTTGCCTATTTTGGTTCTTGCAGTGACACTTTTATTGTGAAGTTTTAACACTGAATGGAATGGGCACTTCCGCATTGCATCACAGTCGACCAATATGGCGGCAAACTGAATGAGGTGAATTGGCTGTTCAGTTATTTTCAACCCAGATGGCTTTGTTGTTAGCTAGGGGTCACAAAGCCTATCCAAAAGAGCCACAAATTGTCTGTGGCATATCTCAGGATGGGAACTAAACACAAATGCCAATGAGTGCTCAATCGCATCTGCTGAGTGACTATTTTTAGCACAGTTGATTGCATTGGCAAAGGAGGAGGGTTAAAATGTGGTTGGGACAGAATTGGACACTTCAGAAAGTGATGGGGACATGTCCCCTGCGTCCCCAGTGTAAATTAAGCCTATGTGGATGGCAGGGTGCTTACAAAGGCTCTTCTGTAACGGGAACGTTGCAGGTTTGACAGCCAATATGTCCATCTCTGTCAAAGTGTCCTTGACCAAGACACTGAAACCTGACCTTGCATATGTTTGCACAGCCTAGAGCGAAGGTGCGTCTGTTCGCCTCCGTTTGCGTCTTTCCGTTGACTTTGTATGCATTTGCACCGCCTCTAAAGGATCTTCTATAGGACTGAAAACTCCTACCTCAAAAGGTTAAATCAGAATTAATTCTCATTTATCAAAATTCTTGGTTGGAACATTTCACCAATTCCTAAAAGCTGATAATATCACCAACATTCATACATGTGTCTGGGGTAACTTCAGTCAAGTAAGAGATGCTGGGCAGGAGAGGGTGTAAGTAAGACAAAATCAAGCCAAAGCAGTATGCAGATTACTGTATATGTTGGCAATCTATGTGTACCATATTGTTGTTTGAACTGCCTAGAGCAGAGACAATGATTTCACCATTATGCTTTGTTATCAAGTCAGTCTCATTTCAAAAAATATATTTCCTTTACCAGAGCAAGCATTAAAATAGCACATTATAATGTTTACTATTTGTCTATATATAAAAAAAGAAGATGGATTGTACATTTTGCATGTCAGACTTTGTCTCTATGAAATGAGCATGCAAATTATGTGTATTGATATGAGTGGATATCCACCTTAATCCTGGCTTCTCCTCTACAGCTTTGGCTCTCCATAACATTGCATTGATCCTGTGGTTTTACAAGTATCAAGCAAACCTGAGCTTTAAAATTTTAGTTTGAACATGAACTTTGTGTCAGCTTTTTCACACTGTCACATCTTTAATTATCAGCATAACAGTCTGGCCAACTTGAGTATTAATGTGACAGATTGCTCACAGCTAAGATTGATTTCCAGCATTTGGCTGTTATGGTTGGTACGGTAAGAAAGTAAGATAATAAAGCAGTTTCATAGGCGAGCTGGTCTAAAAGCCAATGAGTCTAGCAAAACCACGACTGAATATGTGCTATGGCTACAAAAAGGAGAGACGCATTCCATTTGAAAGTTAGCAACTGTAAAGGGTATAATCCTTCCCTTGCCAAGGACTCTAAAGTGCAGTGAATAGCATAGACGAATAGACTTTTATGTGTGAAAACTGCTTTAAAATATTGAAGCTAAACAAACCACATAATAGGCCAGATATTGTGTGAAGGAAGATAACATATTTTGGCTCTTACTGTAATACATTTGATCGCTTGGTATAGGCATACTGTTTGTATAAATGCTGTTACCTTGAGACATCTCACCAAGTTGTCAGGAAGACACTTTGGAACAACTACAGTTTTCTGAACACTAAAGAAAGTGGCTGCTTTACAAGAAATGTTTTCTCGGAAATTGTTGACATTGTGTCAGCATTATTACCACTCTACAGTTAACAGAAACAATGGCTTACAGTTGTTTCAATGCAATTTGTATCATCCAATCACATAAGGACACATTAACTGTCAGGTCTGGACTGTCCCCAAATCAGATCTTGCACACACAGTGATCGAATGAGCCAGACCAAATCCAGAGGTGGCCAGGCTTGCACTGTGATCAGTTTACATGACAGATTACTGGCTATGTCACTAAAACCACTATGCCACTGATATACATTAGAACTCTTTGGATACCACTGTCCAGCCTAAACTGGAGAACAGTTCAATCCATATATGAAGAAAATGCTTGGAATATGCAAAAGAAGAGTTATGTGTGTACCGGTACTTGGCTGCAGCACCAATAACAGATTAAGCACCTCAAAACCATGTACAACAATACAAAGGATTCAAACAAGAAAAGTGGCAACAAGCAGACTACCTGTCCACTTTAGTCTGAAATTGACAGGGTGCTTGGCAACCACCCTACCAGCATGTGCAAGGTTAAAGTCGACAGTATCTCCAGTGACGATGAGGAAGATAGGGATGGTGGGGAAGTCGGCAGTCATGCTAGCGGACAAGGAAAAGATGAGAGTCAGGAAGTCGGCTATATCTAATAAACGTTGGCGAGATCGTTAGCATAGACAGGTTTCTTGTTTGTAAACACAATGTGTTCGATAATCAGCAATATTCGCTGAATCACGTGAATGAGTTTTCCCCAACCTGCTTTGAGCTGCAGCTCTAAATAAGTACAAGGGGGCTCTATGGAGAAACCATGGAACTCCCCTGACTAAAAGTTGTTTCAAACGAAAATGGCTGGATGTCATTTTACCAAATCAGCATGGCTGTGAGTGACTCTTTCATCTTTTACATAGCTAGCGTTGGCATGGATTAATTGTTTAGATCGCTAGCATGGCTAACAAATGCAAATACATTGTATTGTGTATTGTTGTTCTGACCAGGATTACGTTCCTTTTTGCTTCCTTGATGCGCGCACACACTGAGTCTGACGTGGACGAGAAACCTGTGTATTTGCTGGCTAGCTAAACACTTGCTTTGCTGTAGCAGAACAGTAATGTTTGCTAGCTAGGGCAGACTACTGCTGATGGTGGCTACAGCTCAATGAACAGTTAATGGTATTAAAATATATGAAAGTTAATATTTACAATATTTTGCGGTAACATGAAATCTGACCACAGATCCAGCCAAAAAGTTTGCATTCAAGTGTAAGCGAGGCCTTTGATGAGATGACATGTATCTGATGAAATTTGAAATTAATTTAGAAACACATAAGTGGGGTACAGTAGGGCTTGATCATTTAAAAAATATCAAAACAACTCTTCAAATGTGGTTAACATTCTCTTCAAGAGCAGCTGTTTCAAGGGGCACATGGAAGTGACTTTTTGTTCAGGGTAACAAAGCCAAACCAATTTTTTGTTTTCATTTCACAGATACACCAGTATCACCTGCGTTGAGACTACAAGAAAATTCAATTAATATGTATGAATATGAGCTACACTCTCCCAAAGCCAGAAACCAGAGAAGTAAGACTCAAACTTGTGATGTCATCCGGTATAAAGTCTGGAGCTGCTCCATTGGCAATGAATGGGAGATGATTTTGTAGCCCCATAGAATATTTGTTTTCTTTCTAATATCCAAATGAGCTTTCTTCTATTCGTGTTCTCAGTTCTAAAACAGAAAATGCACCCATCAACACAGACCCATGCTGATTTGCACAGCACCATATTGCACATCACTTATCACTCTGTCACTGTATCACTCATGTAATGTAAATACCTTCTGTCCATTCTGTTTATACTGTCAACACTCACTCAACACTCATTGTAGTTTTTATATAGCTGTTTTATTCATAGTTTAATGCTACTGTGCATTTTTTCATTGTATTCTATTGTATTGTATTTAGTGTATTTAATGTATCTTTTTTTTTTTATTATCCAACCTTGAGCACATTCTTGAAGAACATGGAAAAAAGCATTTCACTGTGGTGTAACTGCATGTGACAAATAAAACTTGAAACTTGAAACTTGAAACATTTACTCAAAACATGCCCCTGGATGCTCTTAGTGCCATCTTTACCATCTTTCCCTATTCATTGTCTATGGAGCACCCTCAGACTTTATATCTGATGACATCACAAGTTTGAGTTTTTGCACCCTAATTTTTAGATTTGCGGGAGAGTTCGTGTTCACTATATTATTTATGGAATGTCTTAGACCATAGGAATCACGTTTGATTTCTCATTGAATTAAAAAAGAAGATGCTAATACAAAAAGCTATCTCAGGTAGCAATGCCGTAAAGGGCTATACTGTATGTCAGAGCATTTTCATATAACTTTCAATAACCTTCTGAAGCATACAAAAACAATATGATTGAGTGTGATGCATTACCTATGACGGTCATCAGAAGGCATATCAATAAAAATTACAAACTAAACTACATTATGAAACTAGGTATATTAGAATAAAAACCCCAAAGCCAAACTTTACTGGGCCAAAAGGGATCCCATCACCTGTCTGCCACAGTCCAGGTATAATGGTAATCTATTCTACTTAACACTGGGGAAAAAATAGGTCCAAATATTTATCACCCATAATAGTGTCTTTGCATTGCACAATAGGTGCAAATTCTTTATTTCCATTTTCCACTAATGGCTTAATTGAACTATCTGTAATTGCAGTATGGTGTCCCCTGTTGAAAGACTTGTCTCCCCACACCACTGCCTTATTTTCCATAGTAGTTTATTGGCTATTTAGGCTAGAGCACATCTCACCCAAACACTTTTAGATGTAATAACCCATTTATTTATACCAATGTTTAAAAAAAAAAAAAGGAATTTCTTAGTCAAATGAATAGCTGAGCTATAGAGGTGAATTAAAATCATGTGATTGCTGATTACATCAGCTAATGGGGGTGGTAGTAGATTATGTTTGATTATGTAGAAGCAAGTTTGTCCTAAAACAGTTGGAATATTTTGTAATTCTGTCATCATGCACCTCTATTTTGAGGCAAGTCCACATGCACAACTGCTTGATGGGCGCTTAATACAAAATATAAGCCTGAGGCCTGAATACTGACACAGTGTTTGTATTAAATAAAAGAGTCATCTTCAACCCTGTAGTAGGATTAGTCAAGTTATTTATATGTGGGAGGAGTGAGTGAGTGAGTGAGTGAGTGAGTGAGTGCATGTGTGCACGCGCATGCACACTTATGCGCGTGTATGTGACATGATGGATCCATTTGGACAGAGGGGTGCCAGCACTGCCACATACCATTAGGCTCAGGAGGGAGAGTGGTGCATATTGGAAGCCCACACAATGGGAGCGATCACAGATATTATACTGGCGGACTCTGACTCTCTCATTTGACAGACACAGCGTCTCTCTATGTTTGTGTGTGTGTGGGTGTGTTCTCGTGTGGCACGCTCGTGTGTGGTTAGCGGGGTTCATATGCGAGTGCATTTGACTATGAGAGATTAAATAAATGACCAAGTCCGTATGCTTATGTCAAAAGGTTAAATTGGCAACATAAAATGCAGTTTGATAAATGTATACATGTTAAAGCCACAATCAGTGATTCTTTTTTTTTTTTTTTTACTTTCCTGACCCATTGTAAATTGGAATACTGCAGTGTTTACAAACATTACCAAAGTACACAAACCTTTTACAGCCACAAAATACTGTAGGGTGTTTCCCCTACAAATCTTTTAATGAAGGGTGCTAAAGTTGTTGAGCGGGGGGAGGGTGCACGCGTTGTGTCGGCTATCCATGGCTATATTGTGGTGGCACCCCGTCAAAAGCTTGAACGATATTTTCATGGAGCTTAGTGGGCAGCCCCTCCCATTAAATGGGCCCACTAATACCTATGGTAGGGGAAACACTGGGTTACAGTTAGTTGCGCACTCACCAATTCTTAGGAAATTCAATGAAAATTTGGCACTCATGACAATGGCCTGATCTAGGCCATGCTACAATATTTGCAAACACAGCAAAACAGATTCCCGACAGAAAGTTATCATACGTGTTGTCAACACACCAAACATTCAATTGAAGCTGTGGATACAATATCACACGAGAGGGCGTTTCAACTTGACAACATAAACAAAACGTAAACTAGAAGAATACACTCAGTAAAGTGCAGACCTCCGCCAAGGTCTAACAATCTCCCCACTTTGCAGTTACTTTCACATGCAACATTTTACTAGGTAGATGACAAACAAGAGTTGCCGATATTGCCAGTCTCAACACAACCAGGGTATAAATCCATATGGTGGCACTAGAGGAAAGGTCACAGTGTCACCAAAATCACCAGGATTCTCCCTCCAAGGGTCATGAATATCCACAGCCGATTGTGTGACAATAAAACTAACAGATCAGGGGATAAGCTAATTTGAAAATGTAAAGTTTGGCCTGATGGTGGCACAAGAGTAAAGGACATGGGGTCACCAAAATCAATAGATTTCTTCCTCAAGGGGACAAGAATGTTCACAGAAAATATTGTGACTAAATGAGAATCTGGTCATTCTCATTTGAAAATGTTGTCCTGATGATGGTGCTAGGTCATTGGTCCGAGTTACCAAAATCAATAGGTTTCTCCCTCTTGGGATCATGAATGGGTAGTGTCTAGATCCCATAGCCGGAAGGACATTTCCATTGGAATCATTACATTTTGACCCAGCTGCTACACTGTAACTCATAATTTTCACCTAAAAAGTAAACCGATCCTTTACCTTAACCCTAACTTTAACCACTCCCACCACCTAAAAATGTAAAATAAATGTACATATGTCCTTCCTGACTATGGAATCTAGACACTACCATCACCAATGTGCACAGAAAATGTCATGGTCGGCCATTAGTCTACTTTTCGAGATATCTCGTTCACCCACAGAAACACACACACACACACACACACACACACACACACACACACACACACACACACAACCGATTACATAAGCTCCACCCTGGCTTCACCTTAGCAGAGGTAACCAGCATTCTAGAATGGACTACATTTGATTTCCTGTCAGTTGTTGATATTAGCAAACACTGCAACAGGAAATCAACAGTCTTAGCTGTTTCCTAGCAACACATCAAGCATTCCATTGAAACTGTCTTTTCACCTTGTGTTTGTAGGCAACAAGGACAGTAACAGCTTTCTGACATTGTCTTTCAACTTCCTATGAGCTTGTGGGACTGGGATATATTAGTCTTCGAAGTCTGTTCATTTTGAATGAAAAACGCCAAGCTCTATTCTCAAACTTGCTCTTTTTGTGCTTAAAGATGCATTATTTATTCAGTTTGGGAATATCCACACTAGCTAGCACCCTTGTATGTCAGTGCTAGAGATACTGTTGGTACAGTTATGCTTTCAGATTGCCTCCTCTCAAACAATCTTATCTTGTTGTCATCCTGCCATCTATCTATCTATCTATCTATCTATCTATCTATCTATCTATCTATCTATCTATCTATCTATCTAGCTATCTATCTATCTATCTATCTATCTATCTATCTATCTATCTATCTATCTATCTAGTGTAAATCCAATCACAGGAAAATTGCAATCAACCCACTCATGGCTTTTCTCAACATATCAATATGCCTTTGTTCTTATGGATTTATACTGATTATTTACCTTTAAAGGTACAATGTTGTATAATATTCTACTGTAGATCTGCTTTCTTTTCAAAATAATTACAAACATCAGTGATCACTATAAGCAAAATGTCCCTATTACCAGTATTATTATTTCAAGCACAATTAAGCCTACATGCAATCTAACACATTGTTTCTACAAGGAGGACAAATCACCCAAAGCCATCTAGAGGAGATGAAACCCCATCTGCAGGTTCCATTCTATGTTGTTAATATTAGAGATATATTTTAGGGTATTCATGTGTTGCAGAGTGCAGTTAATTAAGCAACAACATGTGAGCAGCAGTGTACATCATTACACCACACTTTCTGTATAGACCTGGGGAGTCATGTGATCATTCTGAGACCCTTGTGGTTCCGGAAGAGCTTTGCCTATGCTCTCTAATACAAAGATTTTCTCAAGGTAGCTGAGTTCATACAGTTTCACTTATTCAATTGGTTTGACATTTTATGGGAGCAGGGTTAAAGGGGAATGACAACCATTTTAAGAGTTCACATATATTTTTCTTTATTTTTCCTATGAGTCATTATTTGTGAACATGCACCACTCTCTCCTGAAGCTAGACATCAGAGAGAGGACACACTAATTGGTGTAAAATCTAGGGCTGCTTCATAGACAATATATGGAGTTCTGACTTTATGAGGTCATGAAATGTTTGTGTGAGCTCTTACACCCAAAAGAGGCTTATATTCTAGGATTGCTAGAAGATCAGAACCATAATTTAAACCTAAATTGGGTATACCAGCTATTGTACATTATGGCTGTTTACAATGTTGATCTCTCATCTCAAAATATCTGAATTAATATGGGCTCATTGGAACCATGCACTTTTGTATATGTTATTATTATTATTATTATTATTATTATTATTATTATTATTGTTATTGTTATTATTATTATTATTATTGTTATTATTATATTTCAGTTTATTTCTGTATACTGTGGTCCCTTAATATTCTTGGAGTTGAATTTATTGGGTATGGCTATAAGGCTGAGACCCATATGGATTCAAAGAGTCCAATTGCATTCATGTGTAATGATGTGAGTAGTCATAGTGGCCCTTTCATTTTGATGACACCATATTTTAAAAACAGACATATTTCAACATATTTTCACAGCCTCATGAAACTTCACACCCAGAAACCAGAGACCTGAACCATTCAGAGAGTGTCTGATTTGTCCAGGTTAATTGATAAATAAGGAGGATTTTCTAAGCCATTTTCCGCTTGCCATCCAATCACTGAAAGGTCCTATTCTTGCAGGAATCTAAGGAAAATAACATATGAACATATGAGTAGCGTGTGGAACTTTTTCCAAGCTAGCTAATGCTATCGATAATACTAGTGATGTTGGTTCACCCCAACAGGATCTTTGCCTTCGGTGGGACAAGCGATCCAGGCAATGATGGCCTGAAAGGATCTACAACTAGAGAAAGAACCACTGAAGAGGCAGCACCAGACCCTGAATCGCAAAATAATTTCAAAGTAGGCAGGACTAATTTACTCCCTGTCTATTGATATATGTATCCATTCATCCAATCAATCAATCAATCAATCAATCAATCAATCAATCAATCAATCAATCAATCAATCAATCATTTAGTGCATTCTCCATTCATTCCATTCCATTGCACCATTCTTACTCATTTATTATTTAATGGTGTGTGCTTAAATTATTAAAATGGGTCGCATTCCCCTTTAACTCTGCTCCCATCAAATTTCAAACCAATTGAATTAGTGAAACTATATAAACTCAGCTACCATGAGGCAACGACTCTTCTTCCTCCGCAAGCTGAGGAGGTTTGGCATGGACTCCAGGATACTCTGCAATTTCTATCGATGCACCATAGAGAGTATCCTGACTGGCTGCATCACCGCCTGGTATGGCAACTGCACTGCCCCTGACCGCAAGGCTCTACAGAGGGTGGTGAAAACTGCCCAACACTTCACCAGGACTGAGCGGCCAACCATGCAGGACCTCTACACTCAAAGGTGTAGGAGGAAGGCCCTACTCAGGGACCCCAGCCACCCCAGCCACAAACTGCTCACTCTGCTACTGTCTGGCAAACTGTACCGGAGCATCCGCACCCGAACCTCCAGGTTCAGAGACAGCTTTTTCCCACGAACCACGAGACTCTTGAACTCTTAAAGTCTGACACACTCTCTTGGGAACATAGTCTGACACACATACACACACACACACACAGACCTCACTAAATTGCACTGTACACTCTTAGCACACTACATCCACCTTATAGTCAGGCATCCTTACACTAGCTAAACGGGATGTCAACACCGCACAGCTATAGTGCATTACACATTATCTAGCATTTAGCCTATTTACTCAAGGACACTTTATACTTTTTACTTTTGTAACATTTTATTATTATTATTATTATTATTATTGTTATTATTATTATTGAGCAATGTTGAATTGTTGAGGAGAGCTTGAAATATGAAGAATTGAATTGCCAGCAATGACTGGTACGGCAAATATTGTTGTGCATTTGACAAATAAAGAACTTGAACTTAAACGTGAAGTTAGTGTTTGTCATGTGTCTTGCTTTGGTATTAGCCTATGTATTGTATTTTTTACATTAACAGTTGTGTTGCATGCCTTCTGTATACCTGTTGTATTTTGCCACAGCTCCTCCTTCAGATTACGTATAGGCTATTGTTAGATATCAACAATGTTGTTGTTTCCCCTCTCAACAAGTCAATATTGATTTAATAATCATACTGATTAAGTACATGACATTAATGTTCATACAAACCCTAGGCTTAGTTTCACCCTTCACTGTACTAAAACCCTTGAAGCAATGTGAACTTACACCATGAACGTATGAAATCAGCCACTGTGAACTTACCCTTGAAGAGGTCTTTAAAAATGCAATGGTCTGAATGAATAATGAAAAGCTTTAATAAGAACAGTGGGGATTTCCCCCACAGAACCCCATTACATATGAGCAATCCTGATATTAGCTCCATTTAGTCACCAATAGCACAGCTGTGTTTTGGGAAGCCTGTCAGCTGGAGATGGGGTGCCAAGCTGGGACTAAGAAAAGACAGCCACGCTTTAGTCTCTGTGAGGTGGCCCACCACTGACCACAGGTAAAGGAACAGCAAGAGTGAGCGAGAGAGAGAGAGATGGCAGAGAACTGGCAAACAACCCAACGTTACTTGAGAGCCACTCCGTGTGGGATTGAACCCCAGCACTTTCCAATACCTATTCCCATTTGCTTTTTATATTGCAGTGGCACACTTGGTTATCATCAGTTCATCACTCATCACCCAGGGATTTTCTGGGACATTTATTCAGTCGCCCCCGTCATTTCCTCGCCCATCGCTCACTCGAGGGCTGCTCTAGGCACATGATTGGAGGGAATGTTGTGGACAAGGAAAGAAAAGTGGGAGAACAACAACAATAATAGTGAGTCGAGTACAAAATGAGAGCTGAGAGTGAGAGTGAGTTTGGGAGGGCATATTTGCCATATACCCTTGCTTTCCTTTGGGCAATGATTCTGGTGATACAGAACAAGAAAACTGGTTGTTTCATGATAAAAAAAAAGAAAATCTTCCATTAGAGCAAAAAAAAAAAAAGCATTACAGCAATGCCTGTATAAAATTCACAAAGAGGGAGTAATGATGGGATCCATTCAGTTATTATCTTAATGGCTCTGCATTTACCTATCAAGAAGCAAGGGTTTGATTGGCCCTTGTGATGGAGTGTTTTGCTGATGGCACATGAAGGCATTCCCCTTTCACCATTTAGTGGAATATTTGTCATGTTGATCCCATAATGTAGCATGTTTAATGTAGCTGAGTGCACAGGCAGCATGGGAAATGGACCATATCCTTATGCTAATTTTGCCATAGGGTGAGGGGGACTGCTGAGAGCAATTTTTACTGAACACTCTATGTATTTGTTGCTTTTACACTGTTGCCGCTCTAATAAATGCATTGGTTAAGTATATACAGTATGTTGGTTTCAGAGAGATTATTTAAAATAAATAAATAAATAAATACTGTTGAAGCTTGAAGAATGCAGTTAGATTTTATTTAAATTTCTAGTTTGCTCTAAAGTCATATCACTTTAATAACAGTAGTTAGTGTAATTTAAATATATCATGCTCTTGGACAGGGAGACAACTTAAATCACTCAAGCTGTTCTGCTATTGCTAAGCTGTAGTGATTCAGAGCCAAAGCAAGAGAGACTATCAGTATGTACGGTAACTGGAAGACATATCAGAGAGGATGTTCTCAGAATAGTATTGGTTAAGGTTCTTCCCTGTTGACTTATTCTGGCTGACCGATGCACCAGAAAGCCTACAGTGATGAAAGAGTTGTATATGCGATGTGCAGGCCTGCCTCTTTCTGTTGAGGCCATAGTGCATCTCCAATTCCGTGCCAACTGAGTGTAGCTCTAATGGTTCATCCCTTTAGCAAGGCATGCTGGGATGGCGGTGCATAGAAGAAGAAAAAAAAGCAGAGTTGAGGGAATTTCAGTGCAAGTGTAATGTTGTGGGAAAGCTACATGATCATTATGGGGAAATTTAAAGTCTTTGGGGCTCATTGGCCGGCAATTTGATAAAAGAGGAAGCTGAGGCTAGGAGCTCTTTCTTTGTTTCTTTCGTCCTTTCTTTCTAGGATGTTGAGCTGAGAGTAAGTGTTCACAAAAAAACCTTGAACCTTTAGTAAGACCTTTGTACACAACAATCTTTGTGAAACAAAAATTATGTTTTCAACGGGCTCATGAAAGGTTTCCTTTATCTCTTGTGATTGAAAGTCTTTCCTCATTTTTATTTAATTTATTTTTTAGATATACATAACTTACTTAAGGTAGACTCTGACAGAGTATTGGTAGTGTTATTTAGCTGCTACCGTTGTATTGTGATGGAGGGAGGGAGGCACTGATATGACTGTAAAACTTGCAGATTTCTTAATTGAATTTGTGAAAAGCTTTGCTGGAAGGATATGCTGACCAAAGGCAGGTTGCTGTTCCATTTGATTAACATTTTAATGGGGAACAAACAGTGACCTGCCGCATGGCCTGGCTAATTGGAGAAGACGCCTGGAGGAATGGCCCGTCTTCTCCTCTGGGTTCCACTGCACTGAACTGCCGGTGTGGCCCAAGTCCATGACTCAACCAAGCAGGAATGTCAATTTCCATTAGCCATAAGGTGTCATGCTAGGCTGCACTACACGCTTGGCCAGCCCCTGCCACATTTGGGGCCTCTTAACCCTAATTGACAGTCTTTGGACCAGTCTTCAGTGCTGTCCTGTAGTCTAGTGCAGTGATGAGGCAAACCACAAAGCTGTTGTGGGGGCGTCTAACAGCAATAAATGTTTCTAATGGTACAAGCACATACCAAATAGCCCAAGTTTGTGGACTTGTTATGTCCACTCTATCGGCTTTGCAAAAGTATGTGAGCAATTATGGCCGTTTCACTTCCTCCCACTTGTAAAATTATTAGATTCATTATAGCTGACTATGGGAGTTAACTGAGTCTAGTTAGAATTCAAAGGGAAATACCAATGCACTGAAATGTTATTCCTATGTATTTAGACAGTTTGCTCTGCTAGTGAACACTATCACGTTATATCAACAATCATCATTCACTTCTGTCTCCCAGTCAGAAACCAGTTTTACAATAGTGTGCAGAGAAGGTGTATGTGATACTTTTCCAGGATGAGTATCTGGGTATAATTACATTTTCTGTTTTGGAATTATTCTACAATATCAAGCTCATTTGGATGTAAATGTTCAGGAAAAATTCTCCTATTCATTGGAAATGGAACAGCTTAAAGTTACATGCAGACACAACATGATACCGCCACCACCTCTATTATTTTAAATAGACAATCGATGGCAACCAAACCGCCCAACCTGGTGGTTGCTGCATCGTTTTCACCCTTTAGCAGCCAAAGTTGAGCAGAGTTCAATATTTGTGGCCAGCCGCAGCCAAGAACCAATCGAGTAGTGTGTGGTTGTCTGTCAAGCCATGAGTTTCAAGGCAAGATGGAGGATCTTATTTTCCTAATCTCTGAATACCACAAACTTTATGATACAGCATCGGCCATTTATAAAGACAGAAACAAAAAAGATTTGAAAGAAGAATGTGCCGTCTGTCAAGAAATGTCCTGCCCATCTGAACTGCTTCTGATGACAGTCTGCAGTTTGTCTTGTTCTCTGTGCATGTGACCTAAGGCTGTATGATACATCACTATCACAGATTCTTCAGTTTCTAGCTTTGTGATCGACTTGTTGATTTATGGCAACATTTATGGCAGAAATAGAGCCAGATGTAGAGGGAAGTCTGGGCGCAGTTGATAACTAAAATGATGATGGAGCAAGTTAGCTGTTAGCAAAGCTAATGTTAGCTATGTGTTAGCAAGCTAATTTAGCTATATGTGAGCAAGCTTATGTTAGCTATGTGTTAGTAAGCTAGTTAGCTAAGGTATTTGCAAACATAATACTGTATAGCTTTCTGATTTATCCACATTCAAGTACAACACAAGTTGCATACTGTCAAAATGCTTACCAGTGACAAAATGCTTGCTGCACACGTAGGTATAGGCTAATGAGTATCAAGGTCCCCCAGTTTTCCCATTCTTGCCACTGCTGCCTCATATCTTATTGCCTGTATCCACCTTACTCTTCTTAAAGGCTCAGTTTTTTGGTTTGGAAGCTTATAAAAACTTAGTTCTGGGTTATTTACCCTGTTGGTAGTGCATCCCACCACACAGCAAAACTCTTGGCAAAAGTGCTCCTTTTGGTATTGCACTTTGTTTACTTTTTTTTTTTTGTCTGATGTGTGGGTTGGAGATGAGTGGGGATAGGGGATGGGTTGCTATTGTTGGCCACACCTCATGTTCTACCAAGAGAGGTCTGAAGAAATTCACAGTATTTTTTTAATAGCTATATAAATTATATATTAGGGCTGTCAATATTAACCCATTCATTTTTTCGATTAATTTGAAAACCTTAATGTGTAAAAAACAATTAATTAATGCAATTAATCGCATTACCCTTTTTGACCCCAAACGCCTCCCATAGCTTTGATCCAGCCGCAGACCAGGAGAATAATGAGTGACCAGACATCCCCTGAATGTCTTATTTATTTCATTATTCAATGTTTCCAAACAGACCTTTGGATTAAACCAAGTTGTATAAATAATGCAGTGATGAACGGTCTTTCCCAGTGGAGCAACAAGTATTAAGTAACGTTACACAGGTCGAGCTATGCTATGCTTGCTAATTATGCATGGTAGCAGTAATGTTAATGGAGATTGGCCAAAGGAGCCTTCTGCCAGCAAAGATATTGTTACATCAGAGAACAAATTTATTCACAAAATGGATCACCATTCAACGTTATTGAAGACTCCTGTGACCAATAAGTACATATCATTACTTTCCCTAACCATTTTCTCATGCATTGCTTAATGACTGCTGTCCCTATAGAGGCATTTTGCGATGTATTTTTTTTAATATGTTAACGCGATAAACACAAGCAAATCATGCGATTAGCACATAAAAAATGTATATATATATATACCGTATTAGCTACTATATAGCTATATAGTAAACAAGCAGGGCTCTTTTGCCTAGAGGTCGCTGTTTGACGGCATTACAGTTTGTACCTTTAGATAATACCATGATAATATTTCGTAAGGCATCACAGGTGCCATGTTGCTGTGTCTATCTGCCAGCACTATTAGGGTGTGCTCTCCACTCTTTGCAAATATATTTTGGTCATTTCTGAGGTATAGAGCACTATACACAGTGCAGACCTGTAGTGAATCAGGGCCTCTGTTACTGTGTGCAGTTGGCTTGACAGACACATTAATGAGTTGTCACTTCTCAGATAAGGAGGAAACTGTATGACTAAACCTCTGTCATTCATCAGAACTTCCAATTTGTCCTTTATACAGTAGCTGTCACCAAGCAGCTAGTATACTGTGTCTGTCGATCTGTCTGTCTGTAGGTCAGTCAGTCAATCCGTCACAAAAATGTTAAAGAAATGTTTTTTTGCCACGACATAATACATGATAGAATCATGCAGTTTGCCACGATGATAGATATTTTTGTGCCATTGCATCACAACAAATATACCAATCGGCCTAATCAAAGGTCAAAATGTCCAACTTTGAAATGCCATAACTCATACACTGTAAGTCCAATTAACATGAGATTTTGGACACATATACAGCTATCCTTGTCAATAGGATGAGCCCTCTCCACAATATTGTATTTTCCAATGTTTTACTTTTGCTTTTCTTTTATGAATTGTTATTATTATTTGTTCTTTTAAATAACTTTTCCCCCTAGTACTACTTGGTTGTCCACCCGATTTTTTACAAAACCTGCTGTGTGGCATCTAGGGACAAAAGATCTTTCACTATGTAATTCTGACTGTTGCTAAGCCACATTTCCAGTTGAATTTTGGAAAAATGCATTGTAAACAGGAAGTGAAGTGTTACTTGTGAATGATTTGTCTTATTCGCGCCAAACTTACTCCATGACGAGGAAGAGATATGCAAATTGTGTCATTCCGCCAAATGCAATTTTTTTCATGATAGAGACATGATAGAGACATGAAATTTGCCACAATGACAGATATATTAAAAAGCCATTACTTGTACACTGTACACATATCCAGCTATCCTTAGTCTACAACACTGGTATTTGCCACAAGATAATTGCATGAAGACGATGGATATTCAGTACTCAGGTTATTCCGGCAGCAAGAAGCAGGAGAAATGAAGGGTTTCCTGCAGCCAAATCTGGGCGCAGCTTAGCACAGATTTCACACTCAGTTTTGCATTACATTCCTTGTGCTGACCTTGTACAGGCAACACAATTTGTGATTTTCACTATTGCAACAATTGCAATGATACTGTAGTGTAATTGAAAGGAGGTTACAGCCCAATATGGTACACATTTTTTTATGTGAAGCACCAACTAGTCACTCACGGTAAGCCAATCTGCCCCCTATGATGGCTCACGGGCATGCCACTTTGTGTAATAGCAGTTCAATCAGGAGAGACCAGGTTTACGAAATCGAAACTATTATTTTAAGGAATAGCTGAATAGCTGTAGAGCAGCTGAACTGAAATTCACAGAAAAAAATGATTTGTCTTAAAATGTCTGACATTATATGACTGTAAACAGGGCAGTGTGTCAACCAATATGAGTCAAATTTGTAAAACCGTAATGCAGATAAGTGGTGTGATTCTTTTTAACTCTTTGAGACCAGCGTTACTATCTTTCAGAGGCTGTGATGAGCTCAATTTTAAAGCTAGATTGAGGATAGTGGTATCATATGAAATGCTAGAGACCTTGAGGAATATGTACATGTAGACTAGATACCAACCATGTCATGCTATCTTACCTGGAGAGGACAAAATTCTGCTCCAAAGTTATTCAGAATTCTGAGTTGAAGAATTGTCATGGCCATTTTCAAAGGGGTTCCTTGACCTTTCACCTCAAGGTATCTGAATGCCAATGGGCTCAATGGAACCAGAGTCTCACCTTTACAGCCATGCCCAATTTATGCTAGTCCCATGTAGTTTAAGGTCAGAACCATGCAGTTCTTTGCATGTAATACAAATATGTTGCTGTTTTTTCTTTTTGAAAAAGAAAAATGGTGCCTATTTCTGCCTACAATCTTGGAATTGCAGACATTATTTTTTGGCTGTAAAGATGAGACCCTTGTGGATCCAAAGAGCCCAGCTGAATTCATGTGTGATAATGTGAGTACTCAAAGTAGCTCTTTCAATGTGAATGACATTGTGCCCTCTAGGTTAATCACAGCACCATGAAACTTTACACCTATACACTCGAGAACTGGGCCAATAAGAGAGTGTACGGTTTGTCTAGATGCATTGTTAATGGGGGTGGGGTATTTCTAAGCCATTTCCAGAAAAACGTGCTCGCCATCCATTTGCCGAAAAACATTGACGAGTTAATTTAGTTGTAATATCGTGCTCCACTCATTTCTTCATTGAGCCACCTGGCATGATTTAGGTGATGATGCTCTCCCCAGGAGGCCTCCAAGCACGTTCTCCATGAATGTGTAGGCATGAGTACATTGTAGGCTTTTTTCGCACATGATATATTTTGCTAAACAAACATGTTTGCCCTTCAAAGACCTTCATAAAAATGATATATTTTTGACATACCTTAGCCAAACAGAGCATTGTTTTTGTATTGTGATTTGTGAATTAGTTGCTCCACTTCCCTTAAGTATGACAGAGGTAAGGTTTGTATTACAGAATTCCATATGTCATTTGGCATTGGCTTTTTATGAGGAATATTTGGTTTTAGCTGGATGCTCATAATGCATTAATCTAATATATCATCTAATATTATTCTATGCTTGTGAAGTAACAGTTTCATAACACATTGTTAAATTATGTACTGCTAAGGGGGGTGGGTATATCGTGACCCGACCTAATTATGTCTTTTAATTCTGATTAGAATGATAGGAGGGTATATACTAAGATGCCAGAAAAAGACATGGGTATACATTGCATGTCTGTGTATTCCCTTGACTACAGTATTGACTTATGGATGTGTTATGACCCACTCACAAACAAAATACAACGTGATTCAAGACTCCGCCGTGAAGCGAAGGGGTCTAGGTTCACTCTGAAGGGGTTTATTTTGCAATAATGACTGGCGCACTGTACATAATCCTCAGAGGTGGAAAGAGTACTGAAATATATTACTCAAGTAGAAATACTGTTATCTCAATCACATTTTACTTAAGTAGGAGTAAGAGTGCTTGTCTGGAAAATGACTCAAGTAAAAGTAAAAGTGTAGCACTCCAAAGAAGTACTTAAGTATTTAGTTACTTTCAAATGAAAATCATGAAGATGTGGTGCATGCTCCAGTATCATCCCCCCAAAATTAACTGACTACTCCTTCCGGCATGGTCTTTTCAAATATTTTGATCAGTCACTATAAGTCCAAGGTTTGGGGATAGTCCCTTTATTATTATACCAAGAAAGCAGATCTCATTGTACTTAGTACTCTTATGACCAAAACAAAACATCATCAAGTAAAAGTAGAAGTAAATACTTAAAGATTTACTCAAGTAGAAGTCAAAGTACAGGCTTTTAAAAATACACAAAAGGTAATAGTAACAAAAGTGTAATAGTTAATATTGTAGTTAGTTAGTAGTTAATTAGAATGCCCATTATGCTCTATGTTGGAAGAAACAATGGTTGCTTTGTTCAAAAAATGCCCTTGCTGCATTACTGGCCTTTCATTATGTGAGGGGAGAAACCTTAGCCACTAACATTTCTGTGAAAAAGAACAAGAGAGATTAAAGTGGATCTCCCTGTTGAGTCCAACGGCCCCACCCGCGAGTGTCTACGACAAACGGTTCACCAGATATGAAAGGGGGCTTAATTGTAGGGGGCGGGACTGTCTGACTGCCACCTGGTGGAGATTTGTGATTTGTTTTAAATCATTTTATTACAAACTTTTGCCAAATAGTCCAGCAGAACTGAAACTGTTACTGTGGCAAATAAAATGCTTGTCAGTGGTCCGTTAAGGTCCACTGCAGCCATTATTCAGAAATAACTGGGTGCAGAATGCATGCATTTACCAATCAGAATTGAGTAATAATAGATGAGTAATAAATGCGTTACGAGCATCCAGTTACTGAACTTACTTTTTTACTTTTTATTGAGTTTAGTGATAGGTGACAATGTACAACAACTGCTGGAGTGATGAATGACACCTTCATTATCAACAGGATAATGAGGTACAAGATGACATGGCACTGTGCATGAGCCCTTCCTCTGACAAGTCTGCCAAGAGAGGACTTGAGTGAAGATTGCTGAGCAGATCATTATTTCAACTTGGACTAGTGCTGCCATCTGCTACAGTGATGCCAAAATTCAGTGTCAGAGAATTTGAGCGATCAGAACAGATAGATAAGGGATAGAGGATATGATAATTACAGGTGACTTAAGGGATTTTTGGACAGAGAGAACAGTATACACAGGATTCAGTTTCTCTCACTTACTAATCATGCTGATAGCCACAAATAACAATGGCATCTGTAACAGCTTACATTTCGATGTGAATCAAAATCAAATTGAATGCCTATTTCACTCCCTCTAAACCAGTGTTTGGTGGGTGTAGCACACACCAAATATGAAATGCATTATTCTCTTCCTTCTACCCAATGACATTGGAAGCAGGGGTTATCAACAGCTTCCCTTTTTTTTAAGCAACAGATGATTTTTGCCAAATAATTTAATTGGGTTGAATGAAGTATGCATCTGACATATATTAAATAATTTTAAAACAAAACAAAATGTTTTATTTGGTTATTCAAGTCAGGCTTAGAAATATTGCTCCTATATTTTTTTGGCAACGCTCCGTCTAGCAATCTTCGTAAAACACCATGCATGATGTCAGTAGTGGGATCTGAGCAGACCTGTCTTTGGTATGACGTCATAAAGGGAAATACATCTTAACAGCTTGGTAAGGCTTGTTAATCTGAAGACTTTTTTCAGGTAACAACTCTGGCCAAACGGCAAGGAGTGTGGCATTTTTCCCCAGCACCAAAATAGCATTTCAGATTAACAAGTCTAGGCAAAACTCATTTTCCATAATATGAGACCTTTAAGTCTTATGTCATCACAATGTTAATAAATATGCCTTGTAATCAAGTTGTCTCAAAATCACTCCCCAAATACAATTAAAATGCATAAAAACAGACCAAATAGAATCTCGTGTCATGCTCTAGAACCCTTTGGAGGGCCAAATACTGCAGGATGTTGTGGAGGACCAAATTTGGCCCGTGGACCACACTTTTGCCAGCCCTGCTCTAAACTCTTCTTTGGGATCTACAAGGCATTTTTGGGGTGACTTGACCATTTTTTCTTTTAAACACTAGCCTTGCTTTGCTTGCAACAACTATCATTGTTCTCTGTGGCTACCAGCATGATCTGTAGGCAAGATAAACTTTACATAGGCTTATAGCTCCAAACATTCCCTTTAAGAAGATTTATATCAATATTCAGCACAGCAGAAAAAAAGCTATCCATGTACTCCAAAAGCCCTGAGAATTCAATAGCTATCTGGTCATTAAACCAGTAGTATGATAATACACACAAAATGGAATTAGATCTTTGTAAGAAAATAACAGTGAAGTAAGAAGAAACTTTAAGATTTTCACTGACAAAGAAAATGTGCCAGACCATTGATCCACCTGATTAATCATTTCCTTGTTTCAGAAATAAAGTGGTGTCAGAAAAGTATTTCCGGGTGTTCTCATTTCTTTAAAGGGTAAATTCATAATTTTGGAATAATAACCCTATTATGATAATGATAAAAATAATGATTAAGGTTTCTTACAGTTCATAAGGTTACATCATGAAATCTGAACTTCATAGCATCTGTTACTAGATGGTACAGGTACTGATATAAGAACTGCAAGGACAGAGGAGTATGTGGCAGTCAATAATGAGCCAACTCACTGCTTCTTAACAACCCGAGCTACGCTCAGAGAGATCCCACTTCACAAATGGAGACGAGACCCCATTCTCTGGCTGACAGTAATAAGCTCCTAGTACCCTATCTTGCTTTTCACTGCCTGTCTTCAAAAGAGTGGCTCCACAATATAGAGACTTTTCCTGTGTATGTAGCTACTTTTTTTATGTATTCATCCCCCAAGACCAGCATTCAGAATGAACATCTTTAGCTAAGGGCATGCCTGATCAGTACAAGACCCCATGCTGAGCAGCCTCTTATGACTCATGTCCCAAAACTCAGGGGTCTGGAAGCATGCTGCTTCCTATAGTGCCTGTCAGACGTGGACTTCTCCATCTTCCTTTCAAAACACAGCTCAGAGAAATTTGGAATAGAGCTACCAGGGGAACTCTGAAAAGCATACAATGGAAACAATTTCGGCAAATTATGCTATCATTAATCTTACTCTACAATGACATATTGATGGTTGAAAATTGGTTCCGGAGGCATTCAGCCAAATGAGTGCGGTATTTTAGTTAATGTGCAGCTATAACAGTAGTCAGAGGATATACTAGCTAGAATATTGAGCACACAACTATTCCAACGTATTCTTTCTGCTAGATGCTGCTGGCCTTAAGCTTATATAGGCACAGCTGCTCACAACTGAGTCATGTATGAAATTTTCCGAATGCCATACCACTCATACAGTTAACCAATCTCAAGCTCCACCCACACTATTGTACCCACTGTTACTATTGTTAGAGTCAAACGTCTCAAAAAATAATCTGCACACTTTTGCGGGTAAATTCATAATCTACATATGGAGAAATAACGGCTACGTTGCATGGGTCTGTCAAACTCTGGACCTAAATGTTTGTCAGTGGAGTTTCTCCCAACTGTATAACATTATGACTAGCTATAGGCTACATGGTTAGGGACTAGCCATATACAAGAGTGATTACCTAAATTACCGCTGTGGTAAAAGTAACATTAGGAGGTTAAGGCTTCTGTTAGCCTTTACTGAACAACGATTTTACAGTGTGTTATTATTGTGGATAGCAAAAATGTGGACAGTTCAGCAAAGGCAAATTTTGTAAAGCTAGCGTTGCTTTTATCATAATAGCTGGTAGCATCTAGGAGTAGTAGGGTATGGCCTGCAGCCTCGCAGAATCGCACTCTAGTGGTGCCTATAATGTTCACAGGAAGAGTCAATATGAACAACCCACTTTTGTGGTATTCAGTTCACGAGTTGTGACGCGGTGATGTCATCAACCAGCTAAGCGAGCTAACTAAAATAGCTAACATTAGTGAACTTAAGCAATGTTGTGTTTAATTTGTTATTATAAAATTGTTGTATTTTATCAAATGCAAAAGAAAAAGAAATTATAATAATTTTATCTGGCTTATATTGGCCATCAGCTGCCCTGCTCTCTAAATATCGGCATCGGCCATTGAAAAACCCATATTGTTCGACCACCACCTTTGACCAGAAGTTTCTTGGTGACAGCTAGTGTTTGTTTTCATCTGATGTTCAGGTTTTTGCCATAGACTTGTCTTCCACATAAATCCAATGCTGTCATTGGATAGAAATGGTTGCCATGGTGGGATTGGAGGAACTGCCATCTCTATTTCTAAATTCTAAGTTAACCAACCCTGGGTTTAGTTGGGATTTCCATTAACAAGGACACAGGGTCCATTTCAATGGTTTAAAAAAGCATCCCTTCCTCTGTCCCCCATCCACAATCCCTCCGTGACCCAGAAACTGAAATAATCGTATAACTTTCAGTGTCTGGGTTGTTATTACACATTACTTATTACTTCTCCTAAAAGTAACAAATTACTTTAGATATTACTTCCTGGGGAAAGTAATTTGATACACTGCTTTTACTTTTGTGTTACATCTAAAACCATCTGAGATGCATTCTCACTCAATAGGCCAGGAGGCCGTGGTTTGTTGCACCAGGCTTTGCATGCAGCTTGGGGAAGAGAGTGGACACCTGGCACTCAGCTCTGTCCTTGCTGTGTTTCTCCTCTTCTCCTCCTTGCAGCCAGCACTTTAAACGTCAGCACAACCAGGAGGGGATGAAGGCAAGTGGTAAACTAGGAGAATGTTAGGCTAATTATGCCTTATAGTTATAAAGAGGGAATAACATATCTCCTCTCTTAGCCCCTGTGTGCAGTTCAAACTTATGACAAGCAATAGTTTTATTAGGCTATACCAATAAAGAGTGAATAATTGCAATATCTATTCGAGTTCATCACAATAGAAGGGGTAATTATAATGCATCTTGTATCCTCTCTCAGCCAGTCTGCGCACTTGAATAAGCAGCAGGCCTAAACTAGAGGGAATTTTTCTAAAGGCTCATGAGGAATCATATCAATAATTATTTGAATCCACAACAAAATAAGGGGGATAATGTACCAGTATGTAACGCAAGTAATGACCTATTTTTTAGATCAGTAACTTTAATGTGATTACTGAAATTGGAACAGTAATGCATTACATCACTTGCTACAGGAGAAAGTAATGTGGTTACAGTAACGATTATAGTACTTTGTAACTCATTACCCCCAACACTGATTGTTATTACCCCAGTAATGTTGAGCTGTAATGAGAAGTGGTACTACTAAGTCACTCAGCAAGTGACCAACCGACTCACTCACTCACTCACTCACTCGCGTTTAATATTGAATCTTGTGGTGCTGAATGAATATGGTCAACAATAACAATACACTTCTAGACAATAGTACCCAACAAGACACTGTGAGCTTCTTGGAAGCCAGATTTCTCTCTCTACATTTTCTGCAAGCTGGAGTTGCTTTATGGGCACCACTAATTTTGCACAGATGGGTGCTTGTGAAAAAAAAGAAGCCAAGAGTTGGGTCATGCATACTCATTTACTCAGCCTAGAAGAGAAGAGATGCCATGGAGCAAGAGCAAAGTTTAGTTATTTCTATAACAAAATACATTGAACAAACTGATTTGCTATAGGATAATTTCAGTTGTTCTGCTGGGTTTGACTCAGTAACCACAGTGCACCGATTAACAAAGTACATAGCTGCTGTGTCTGGAAGATTGACCAAATTGAGGTATTGGTTAGAATTCTCATAAACAACGTTTTTATTTTTATTTTTTTGTTTTTTTATTTTACTGACTAACCTATCATGCACCCTTAGTAGCTGGTGTTCAGGAGGGGATATTGTCAGAAATAATTTTTTATGATGAATGAAATGATTAATTAGTAATGATGAATTTGTGATGAATTAAATTATTCTCCTTAGGGTTTTTATTTTCAACTAATGACCCCTTTCAGAAAAGGTGAGAATAACACATCAATTTATGCTTTGTCCCAATATCCTCTGTTTTAACATGGCAAACAATTATTTTTACCACTCTTTCATTTTTGGTAGCTAGAGTGTTATAGCTTGACATCCTGATTCACTTTGTGCTACAAGTATCTCAATTTGAGCCAATATATTCAACCAGCTAGAAGGGCAACCTGTGTTTCCTGTGTTCCCATAGTTCCCATTTAGCCTGGCTTCATGGACATTGACTGTGAAAATTTGCCCATTATTGTTGCCATTGTTACTTGCACAGTACATTATAGTCTGGCACTGAAGCATCACTGAGGCATGATGCTGGGGAAAAAAGTCAATATGAGCCATACTGGAGGAAGAGAGAGAGAGAGAGAGAGAGCGGTGGGGGAAATAGAGCCTGTCTTAAAAGGCATTGCTAAACAAAACAGCCTTCAGAGTCCATTAGTGATTCGAATCACATCTGTTCCAACAGGTTCACTAAGCAGACAAAAAATGTGCGATTGCGATGTTTCATCTACCACATTAGCTTGTTAAGTTCACATAAAAGTGTAGCTGAGAGATCTTTACATTTTGCCAAGAGATAAAGCCTACCTTCATCCATATATCATTGCATTTTCTCTACTCCATTTAGTTCCTGTCTGGTGGGGTGTGGATTTCTTTACATGTATGACATAAAAATGTACTTTCTATTATGTTTGCGGATGCATTGGAGTGAGCATATCAAGCATTTTCTCTTTCGGCTTAGTCATTTCATTATCTTGTTAATACAGTACAGTGGTTGTGGTTATTGGTATTTACCAGTTATGCACCAAAAACACAGCCAAGGCAATTTAGCAAATCCCTCAGAGGATTGAGTGTTTTTAAGAGAGAAATCATTCAGAGCTTCCATGAAGCTTTCAACAAGGGAATGCAGACTTCTTATGTAGCTAGTATTGTCTCACGTCACCCAGAAAAGACTTAAACATATGTGGAAGTTTGAAGTCAGTTGGTGATATGAGGATAGTGTGCTCTGAATGACATGCTCCCTTTTTGGGTCAGCAGTGCCAAAACACAGATTAGCATGCAGCCAGAGCCAGCTGGACACTATGGCTAGAAAAACCTACTCAATTGTGAATGTAAAAGCTCAATCCATTTGCCAATGTGGCATTCTTCTGTTGCACCTGTTTCTGTATTGTATACTGAACTGCGGAGGATGCCAGGAAGCCTGCTAATGTGAAGCACCTACTTTCTGCTCCCCATAAGGTGAGGCCTTTGTTAGAGCAACCGGGAGCCTATTGAAGGGAGCAGCTGTTATCTGCACAGAGCAGGAATCAAAATGGGAGCTACTACCAATCCCCCCCCCCCCC
>OMKL01154094.1:0-10680 GCA_900302295.1 Parasudis fraserbrunneri | reverse complement strand
CCTCACAAAACTCATGGGAGACGAGCATTTAGAGGCCGTTTTTGTGAGAAGAAAATTCAAATAGTTTTGACCCCGCCCACTGGTGGGCGTGTCTGACGTTATGGCTGGCTGTACGGCTGTCCCCGCCCAACAACATCCTCAGTCAAACGATAATCATCATGTAGGATTTCATCGACTAATGGAATACTCCATTTAACGAACAAAGTCTTTCCTGCTTTTCCTACATAACTGTCCATCTGCAAATTAATAATAATATATAACCCCCTCGGGTATAGTGTCAATCAAAGATCATTACAAACTTGTGAGAACTCTTGTGTAACTGAAGAATTGTGTATAGTTTTCAATACATTTTCTGATACAAGAACAATTGAAAAAGAGTCACTGCCTACAAATGCCTTGATCAAGTAAAACTCAAGCAATCAAATCGCTGACTGATCAACTATGAAGGGACAGCCCGATTTCACCACCACAAATAAAACTATGTACAGGGGACATATTATGGACATACTTTGTATGGATTTGGCAGTCTGAAATGTTATTTAGGCGCTAGGGGATTTGGCGTTTGGCCAGGGTTTGACGTCTTCAGACTTCACAAAACAAAGGTTAAATAAGCTGGTCAGAATGGCTTCCCCTTGATGATGTCACAATGGGATGAATTAGCTTTGATTAATCAATTAGCTGTGCTTTTTGGAGCCAGGAACACTGCTGACCTAATGTACTGCCCAGTTTGTAAAAGGTTTTTACTCTTGGGTATGGGGTAGCCGGGCAGGGAAGGAAATAATTCATTTAAAATTTGGTGTGTGCTACACCTACCAAAAATGGTGTGTTTACTACAAGGGAAGAAAGAGGTGCTGGAAAATAAATTTCTTAAAATTAGATTTAGACTAGTTTCTTTGCAAAAAAACTTAACAAACCATGTTCCACAGATTCAAGGATGGCGTACAAAATAGTTGAAAAGATACACAATATGTCCATTTTAAAAGCCGCCTTTGTATGCGTGGATGCTGTGAGAGACGTCGTCTCATCTCCGGAGAGGTTCCTGTTGAACATTCTAACAGGTGGTTCGATCTCCCCCCTCAGGTTCGCTTACACTGTCGCCACCGTCCTCCTCAGCACGCTGGTTCGAGAGCTGAAGCTGCACCAGTTGGACAGGCAGGCGGTGGAGGTCAAATCTGAACTGGTGTCCACACCCAAAGATGACACCTGGATCACTGTCAGCGGAAGAAGCTAGAATTTGTCTCCCAACTCCACCGATGGAAAAAGAACTCGGATTTTCGGAAGACATCATTTTTTTCAGCAAGGTCAAAGCCGATGTGTATTATCACTGTGTTTATATATATATATTGGTGGGATGGAGCACCATTCTTCCAAAAGATATTCCCTCATTTGGTGTTTTGATGATGGCGGTGGAGAGCGCCATCTTAACACGTCGGTCCAAAATCTCCCATAAGGTGTTCAGTTGGGTTGAGATCTGGTGACTGCGATGGCCATAGCTTATGATTCACATCATTTTCATACTCATCAAACCATTCAGTGACCCCCGTGTCCCGTGGATGGGGGCGTCATCATCCTGGATGAGACCACTCCCATCAGGACAGAAATGTACTTGTGTACATGTGACTGAAGCTCCTGCCGTCCGTGCTCCAATAATGAGCCCTCTTTCAAAGTCACTTAGATATTTTCTTCTTGCCATCTTGATCCAAAATGGAGGTCAACCAGGCCTGCTGAGCATTTTTATACATGCCAGAGCATGATAGGATGTTAATTGCTTAATAGGCCTTTGGCGAAAATGAACGGTATTTTCCTTTCCCGTTTACCAGTCATTTTTTCCTCGATACTGCATGTGGAGTTAATGGGGAAATTGCGTTTCACTAGAAGATTTTAAGTTTTGTTAACGTTCCAATTTTTAAAAGCCAAATTGCTAACACTAAATAACCGGATGTTGTGCCCCCACAACGAGAATGCACTGTCGCTGGTGATGTTGAGTGACCTGATCTACAATGCTAAGCTAGTTTTAGCTAGCGATTTTCCCTTCCTTTTTTTTTGTTTTTTAAACTGCCAATTCAAAACCCCCTGCCTTATCAGAGATGAGAAATGTATATTAGAAGGCCTTGTTCACGGTAAAGAGCCTGTGTGAACCACAGACAAAGCTAGTTTAATAGTACATTCATTTTCTCATGCTGAAGGACCCGCCCTCCCTTATTTGGGCAGGGAAAATTACAACACGCGTGGAAAGTCTATTGTATCATACAGCACCCCTGTATGGAAGCATCTGCATTCCTTTAATTTGTCACTCATCTCTCTCTGTGTGTGTCTGTATTTATGTATATATATATATATATATACCCCCACCATAAGCCTTAAACCACATTCTGGCCTTGCCCTAACAAGGATCACATTTGCACATGTTAAAAGGTTCCACCTACAGAAGGGGATAAACGTGGTTCTTTGTTGCTCTGGCTTTCAACCTGGGGTCTGTAAGCCCCTAAGACCCTCTCTCCTTGGATTATTGATTATTATCTCCTTGCATTATAATATGAAACAAAAGTCATATAGGAGAGGTCAAGCACTCAGGGCCATCCAATTGTGTAGCCTACCCCATTGAGATGTCAACTGTTTTTCCATTAAAGGTTGTAAACACGTGTACTTATTTTGTGCCTAGATACATTTCTATCGCTAACATTCCTGATGACATGGGACTTATTTTCGTGATCAAATGATTTTATTGTTGGACATTTCATTTAAAATATAAAATAAAACCTTTATGCTGCAAACGGTGTTGAATTTCTACAAATAAATTATATAATAGTTTCTCAGTTGTAACAAATTGTTTATGAGCAATATAGCCTTTTTTTTTTTTTTTTGTAGATGATGCTCTTCACAGCACCGCTGCCTCTGCATGAGTTCATGACGGGAGAGCCCTGCAGTACTGTACAAGTCCGCAGGGGCGCTAGTTAGCCAACACACATTGCTAAAGATGTGAAAATGGCGGAGTTACAAATGCTTTTGGAAGAGGAGATTCCAGCTGGACGTAGTGCATTACTAGATAGTTTCACCAATTTGGAAAGAGTTGCAGAGTATTGTGAAAGCAACTATGTTCAGGTAATTATCGTTTGTATGAAAATGGACGTTGTATTTTTGACAAACATCACAGGCAGGAGACGGTGGGCGAAGTGATGCTAGGCTAGCGATCGCTAGCGTTAGCTGCCGATGTGGTGCAGCCTGCAGGCGGCTGCGGTTGATGCTAGCCCAGTAGTGTTTGTTTCTCTGTCATGTTAGCCTATGCTAAAGCAAAAACAACCCGCGTTTAGCTACCAATTTTGACCGCTTTCCAACACGTCAAACGATAGTTACTCCAGAACACATTTATCTCTCCATTTGTTAACGCTGTTTGACATACAGCCCAAGTTAATTGGTTTGTATTTTCGATTAATGCTGCTGTCACTTCCACATCCATCACGAGCTATCGCATTAGCTAGCTGGCTACCAGAGAAGAGGCTCGCTCGAGCCTCGGCATCATCCCACCGTCCGAATACGAAACCGCCAGCTGGGTGGACAGCACCGTGAAATCAATTTAAATGCTCAGTCTCGGCGTGATCAATCAATGGTGCTGCAGCAGCAAATTGATCATGCATTCAGTCGGGATGTGGGGCGTGTTATCGAGGCAAATCTCTTGATAGGATTTCGTTGACATAAGTTAATAGCCATGACAGCTCTTATCATCAGCCACGGTTCGTGATGTTCAGTTTGAAGGGAAGGGATTCTCCTGAAAAGAGGCGCATGCTAACATTGTGAACTAATCTTGCAGCTCTAGCATATTTGAATCATAGTCTTTTTCATTGCTGAATTTTTAAATTTGTATTTCTTGGCTTCATATTTATTGCCAAGGTCGTGCTTCAAGCACGATCAAAGTGCTCTAACAGTAAACGTAACTACATGTCTGGGTTGAGACATGCTTCTTTCCCATGAAGATCAGTTATGCATACTTATACCAAGGGCTGATCTGTGTGTCAGTGTCAGGGCTTTATATAGTCTTATGTCACTGAGTGGAATGCATTGCATAGCATCCTATTCAGATCGTAATGTGTAGCCTATTCGTGATGATAATAAGCCTTTCCCGTGATAATCCAACCTGTTGAGAAAGTGAACAAGTGGTCTCCTTGCATGTGTACTCGTGTTTGGACAGAACTTTTCAAATCTGAAGCAGAGCAGTTTTAATTCACAACAACATGTTTGGATGTGGCTTTGGGAGGCGTGGTGTTGACGAGACATGAAACAGAAAGCTGACATCACACACATTGATGAATAATGGTTGATCAGGTCGAACAGGTTGTTGTGTGAGCAGGATCACGGCTCTGTGGACGTCCACAGCTTGCTAGCTGGGCCTGGCAGGCTGCCCCGCTTTGTTCTTGCCCCGCAGGATTTTCTCGACAGCTGTCGCGATTCATGTTGTCAAGTTGATCTATCGGTGATGCGCCGTCACAATCTCACGATGACATCTTTTCACTGCAGATAGCAACTCTGCGTCTTGGAACTGTTTATATCAGCCGACACAGAGTACTGATCTGATCCATTCACACTATCGACTGGTACCGCACAGAGACCGGATGTCACAGAAATCAAATCAAAGCAAAGCAACTTGATTTTCTGAATTTTTTTGACACAGAAAGATGTCACGTCTCGGGTGAATCTCATATCAATGGCTGTCCCGGTGACCATATCTTGGGCTTGGAAGCTTCAGTTGTAATCATCAGCAAATAATCAAAGCTTAATTCTTCCCCTGTGCAAAGTTTCAATGTGGAGGCCTGGAGGGTAATGAGAGCTATGTAGGTTTTCTGAACGTTCTCATAGATAGATAGATAGATAGATAGATAGTTACTTTATTAATCCCCTTGGGGAAATTCACCTGTCCGGTAGCTCTCACAGAACACCGAACCCAAATACTTACCAAATACTCATGACTTAATGTCCTTGTCTGAGAAGAACTGATTTTCTAAATTAATGTTGAATTATTATTATTATTATTAGGGGCCAAGCACCGAAGGTGTGAGGCACCTATTGTAATTGTACATTTCTTTCTTCTCTCTTCCGGAGTGTGTGTCAGTGGCAGCCCATAGAACCGATTTGTCGCTTTTTATGAAACTCGGCACAATGATAGATGACTGTGTTGACTATCCATGTAGCAAATTTTTTGGACAAGAATTATAGACAACAAATTTGCCATAAGGACTTATGAGGTCTGCCATACTAGATCACCCCTCTTTTGGCTATTTTCGAAAATCGCTTTCTTCATTTCAACTCATTGACCACCCGATTCTCACCAAACTTGCTGTGTTGCATCTAGACCAACATCTTTTAATGCATGACTCATGATGAAGTCGATGGGTCAAACCATATCACTACCAGACTAATCTCTATAAATGGATATCTGCATATGAATGTAGAATCTGTAGGCGAGGGACATAGATTTGGGTGTTGGATGCGTTCTGGTTTCTGTTTGTATCCCCATTGCAGTCAAGAGTGGTATTGACCAATCACGTTTGAGCGTGGATGGAACTTGAAATGGAGGCGGTGATTTCTACAGGAACACGCTTTGGTTGCATGCAGGTAAACAGTGTGTGTGGGGAGTGAGAGAGGCGGAATGGCATCTGGATCTAAAACGTCTACAAAAACTATCGATGTTTGTGTATTGTGCGGAGAAACGAAGTCTTGGCCTGGATATGGGGCGTGAGTGTAGGAAGTGGAAGCAAGCAGCCAGCAGCTACACCGGAAGACCCGAAACGTTGGCCGGTGCCCCCAGAGGCTAAATCGTCTTCAGAAAAGACGACAACTGAAAATTACAACTTGAATGATAATAAGCGGGGAACTATTTTCCGGAGGAAACGATTGTGTCTTGCATTTTGAGTTTGTTTGTTTCAGTGGCGTAGGCTGAAATTATGTTTTGGGGCGGGCCTAAGTAAATGTAGGGCCAGCAAAATATTGGTTTACAGTACACATTAGAATAAAAAAATATGTGATGCTTTCATTAGGCTTACAAAAAAGGACAAATGTGGACTGAACAAATGAACTGGAAAAACGTAACTTTGCCAGCAAGCCCCTTTTAATGTAAAATAATATCTCAAAAGAGAAAACCAACAGCTGAAAACCATTTATAACACACTGTCATCTGTCAGACACAACAACAGTCAGTAGCATGGTGGCCACATAAACCACACACATACAGCTGGCAGATGCAGCAATAGCAGCATACTGATATAGTTACCAATAAACAACAATATTGAAATAGGCAATACTACTACAGTCAGAAATGGTAAATTAGCTTTCTTTTGATGGTTACAGCAGGAGACGGGGCTAAGTTTATCCAAACATGCTCGAGAGCAGGGACAAAGAAAAGTTCAGTCTGTAGCCTATGTCACCGTTGTTGCCCAGGTGACAGATTATATCCGACTGACAGTTGAAAAGAGTGTTTCTGCTTGTCGTGAGTAGGATGACGAGGGCATATAGGAGATGATTCATGTTGGGAAATATGTCTGGGCCATGTGTCAGAGTGATGGAAATGCCCCCGTCCATGTTCTGCATCTTTCACAGCGATTGAAAACTGGGTGCTGGCGGGCTGTACGTCTCGTTAACTGCTTGGCACTTGTTGAGGAGAAACTTTAGCAAGAACAGGGGTCTGGGTTGAGATTGACGGCTGAACGTCTCTTCCTCTTGCTCCTCACAATGTGTTTTTGTGACAAACTTAAGGAAACTGCTTTGTTTCACCATGATTTAACCGTAACCTACATTCAAGGCAGCTAGCTAGCAGGAGGTAGGCTTCCGTTCCTCTGTGCAGTGCGCGGGCTGTAGGTTGAATGAATGGGGAGGGGCTGCTCCCTATCTGGCATTTGCGAAATGCACTGCCACTCAAAAAATCAGACCTATCATCATCATATGGTAAACCAGAATTGTTTTATTTTTATTGGTCACTTAGTCAAAGATATATAATTGACTCAGTATCCATTGACTGCTATTCATTGGACAATCCAGCTTTGACTCCACGAATTATTAAAAAGGAAGCGTTCTGATTGGGTGACCGATAAGAATTTATGATTACTTTCCCTAACCATTTTTTCATGCATTTCTTCACGACCACAGCCCCTACAGATGCATTTTGCTATGTATTTTTTTCTTATTTGAGTTAATCGTGATTAATGAAAGAAAATGTATCCATTGGCAGAGTATACGCAATAGCGCGCTGTTTACGAGAACACTCCATTGGATACTACACCCCCATAATAATGAATAGGGGTGTACTTCGGTAGAAAATAGTTCCTACATGAATCTGCTCAAAACAAGGTCTGTGTATTATCCTGAGTAAGCAGGTCATGATCTCTGGAAAGAGACACTGCTTTTGAGTTTTTCACATGTATATCTCTGGTGCTCTGAGCGCCACAAGCCGAGTGCCATTCAGCTCCATCGTATTGGAGTGACAGCAGACATCTCTACAGCAGATATCTCCAAAACGAAGAACCTTTAATTAAAAGTACAAAAGTGTTATGTGTTAAGTGTTAAGTGATATTGAATGCACTTAAGTATCAAAACTGAAAAGATACATTCTGTATGACGTTCTTGTATATATCAGTGCGGGGAAGCATCCAACCCTCGAGCCAATGACGTCGGAAGGTTACATTCAAGCTGTATGCAGTCCAGTGATGTTGGCTCTGATTACATCCTCTTGAAGTTGGCAGGTTTAATGTTTTTAGCGATATTTTCTCAAAATAAAAAAGATAAGCTAATTTGGTTTCTCGTGTGCAAGAAATTCCATTGTCTCAATATATGTGCTAAGCTATACAAATCAAATCAAAACTGTCACAAATCACTCAAATATAGATCTATGTTCCAAAAAAGGGTACCTGATACCTCCATATGGAAGTGATATCCACGAGTCAGGTGTGTTTTACAGCTGTGTGTGTGTGTGCATGTGTGTGCGTGACACACAGCAGACCAATAAACTTTATTGGCAGGTAAAGGAGGATGGGTTGTTGTGTCACAGTCATAACTAAAATCAACAGCATTTACATATTGCATGCTGAAAGGGAGCAAGTGAAACAAAATATGTAAAATTTCAGCTATATTATTATTACTATTTGTATTATTATTATTATTATAAGTAGTAGTAGTAGTATGTTAGTATTGTTATCATTATTATTTTTAGGAAATTTAGGATACTTCAAAAATGTTCTTTTATTGTTTTACTTGGCAATCGCAGGGTTAATGTGACATTGTACTCATTGTGTGGTTATGCTGTTTTATATGGTCATTGGTTATCATCCTATCATCTGTACATGTGAACTGTACTGTGTGTATGTTTGTTTGCGTATCGTGTGTATGAAGTATTGCACAAATCTTGCTTTCTGCAGTGATAAAAGCACTTTGACATCGACTTTGACTGTGAAGTGGTGCAATTAGACACAAGATCTCGATAATGCATGCACCCCGAAGAAGCCAAAGTATGCATAGGCTAATGTTGTCACACAGTTGGGCAGGCAGGGTAAAAAGTCCTTGGCACAAACTATAGTATTTATAACTTGTTCATGATTTTGTCAATACAAAACACAGGCATCATACGTTTGATATGAAAACTTTAACTTCAGTTGGGAGGTACTTTTGCTTTCTTTTGGTACCAAGTATACTGTCTGTCAGTAAGTGGTACTGAGTAAATTATGGTAGTGACTTTCTTTCACCTTTTGGGCGAAAAACCTAGTATCTCCAAACGGGTCGACTTCTGAGGAAGTAACAACTTTCTGTTTGACGCCCATGTATTTTCAAAGTTATACAAAATAAATATGGGTTTTCAGTGGGTTTCCTGGCCCTTAGGGTCATAACATAGAGAACCATGTCAACCTTCAATTCAAGTAAAAACATGAAAATGGAGATGCAAAGTTTTCATGCGACAGCAGCTCTATGCTTAGTACCATCTGAACTTGAGGGGAGTTCAAAAGCTCTTGAATCCTACAATTGGAACGATAAGCTCTAAACCTTGCCCCCGTTTGCTAAAGCATATTCAGGTTCTTCATCTCTTAACGGCTCATGGACTCAAATGAGACATGAAGCCTCTCATCCCAAGACCCAGACTCATTATAACACATTATTACTTTTGTCATAGGAGGGACTCACCCAACGATAGGCCCATGATGTGTTTTCAGTTCCGACCATAGTTCAAGAAACCAGCCACTAAAAGGTTGCTATATGCATTACATAACATCTGGCGTTAAACCCACATATTCTGATTATGTTATACTTATTTATATAACAGTTATAATTTGTGTAAAAAAAAAAAAAATTACAAATTGCTACATCATATTACATGATTCACAAAAACACAAATATTATACCCATTGTTTCATGAAGTAGAATGAGTCAATCAAAATGAGTCTGTGATGAAAGGGTTTGTTTGTAAGTATTCACAGTAGAACAATGGAAAAATTGATTATGAATGTTGAAACTCCCCTTGGGAGAGATTGCAAAAATAATGACTACGGACAAAATGTCTCATGTAATGGGCCTTAGAGATTGGCCTCGAGAGAGAGCAGAAGTGCGCGTGTAATGTTTCCCAATTACCGTCATTCCTTAGGGAGAAAGTACTGGTAAACAATCTACAATGGTAAGATACTTACTGATGACATTATTGCAGAGGGAGAGAAATACCAAACAAAAAATTATTTATTAGTGTTAGCCATCACACCTTCAGTTAACAGTACACTGGATATGGATTTGTCTTAAAGAGATAGTTCAGGGTTTTTTTTTTAGCCCTAACCCTATTTGCTACTTACCAGTGATGTTGTTGATTGGTAGAGTCCTTTCTCAGCACAATCGATGCTGTTCTTTGTACTAGCTCCGGCTAGCTAGCCACAAACCAATACAAAGTCAATGGGGTCAAGCTGCTGTCTGCACAAGATTTCAGTTGTCTTAAGTCAGCTTATACAGACAGGAGCTTGACCCCATTTGCATTGGTTTGTGGCTAACTATCCAGAGTTAGTATGAGGAACAGCATGGACTGTACTGAGTCAATTGGCGAAGTAATCAATCATAACTTCTTCAAACAGACTGATAATAATAATCATCTGGCCTGCTTTAATACATAACACTGTGTCATTATTCAATTCTTCCCATTAGGACAGTCCTCGACTCAAGGAATTCTTAGTCAACAGAAAGTCAGAGGACTAATCGATTAGTTGATTTAATCGACACACCTGTAAAACTGACTTTCGCACATGCAGTCATGCAGAGGGACCTCTTTAAATCTAGTGCACAGGAAATAACTCATTCAGCATGGAAAGAAAAAACATAAAAAACAAAACAAAACAACAACAACCAACAGCGTATTAGCTAACAAACAACTAACAAAGTTTTGCTCGACTAAGATCAAACCCACCGATTAATCGGCTAAGATCAAAGCGACCGATTAATCGGCCAAGATCAAACCGACTGATTAATCGAGGGGGCAGCCCTGCTTTCCATTATTGCTTTTGGTAAACTCTTTGACTCCCACGTTCAAGTATGCGACTCAGACCTCCGCCCATTAAATTAGCAGTAAACAGTTTCACAGATGCTCATCGGACTGAAAGCCCAGGTTGTTTATTCCCTTTAGCCCGTTCTCCAGGGTCCCCAGGGTCCCCCGACTATCAAAGACTGCCAAAG
>OMKL01154086.1:4988-15123 GCA_900302295.1 Parasudis fraserbrunneri | reverse complement strand
GTCCGGGCCCCACAGTGGTGGAATGAGCTTCATACTGCAGTCAGGACAGCTGAAACCCGCTCAATCTTCCGCCGCAGACTAAAAACCCACCTATTCAAACAGTACCTCACCTAACGTCTTGATACTTAACCAAAAAAAAAGGGTTGTACTTAGCTATGCACTTAAGCTATGCACTTGAGTTATGCACTGGATTATGGCACTATGATGCGGGTAATACCACCGTTTGTTTACTCTTGAGTTGATCCTATCGCCAGTTTCTGGTGTGCACACACTTGTAAGTCGCTTTGGATAAAAGCGTCTGCTAAATGACTAAACTGTAAACTGTAATGTGTAATTATGGCGCCTGCTGGCTGTGAGCGGTACTGTCTCAAGTGCTTTCAATGCATTCCCCATGAGCTTCTCTACTCTGTCGCTTCTGTGTGCTCTCTTTGTTTTGCACACAGACTTTCTGCAGACCGAATTCTTGGTATAGTCGCAGTGGCTGTGTATTTGTTTTCCATTGTTGCAGAAAATACCCGTGTTTTGTGGGCGAATAAACTATCATGCTTCGGTACTTCTAGGCATACGCCTGGTATTGCAAGAAGGCTGACCAAGCTGGATGCACCAGACCATTTGAGGCTATAGCGGCGGAACTGAGTGGTTGATGCGCCGCTGGTCATAATTTGTTCTGTACAGGCTCCAGAGCTTAAGTAATTAATAGAAACATTACACATTGTTGCTTTAATGAGAAAATCCTTCATAAGTAATCCAATGGAATCACGTGTGTGTGTGTGTGTGTGTGTTTATATGTGTGTGTGTGTGTTGGTGTCAGACAGAAAAAAAGAGGGAGATTGAAGCAGGTAAAAGGTTTCTGTAGAACAGCTGTGACCTTTCTGCTCCTAATTATCCTCCCCTGGGGGATAGGAGACACAGAGAGAGAGAGGGAGCGAGAGAGAGACAGAGAGAGAGAGAGGATTTACACTATTGTCCGACTCGTGTACTAACATGACCTATCATTTTCTTTGTATTTTATCATTTGCAACGAGACCTTTTGGTTTCTCAGATTTGATTTACACACAGACGCAAACAAGATCATTCAACCCTCTAAAGAAAACAGAGAAAAAAAAGCGTCTGGACATTCGTTTGTATATTTGCCAATTTTGAGCTCATTCTGGCAGCCAGCATCAAGTGTTTTATATCATATAATTCAGGGGAACCAAACCCTTTCTTTATGGTGCAGTTCAAAGTCACCATTATGCATTTGTGTGGGCATGGCATATTTGAGAAGCTTTCATTTGTTTTTCAACGTGTGGTACTTTATTAATCCCCTTTGGGAAATCGTCTTTCCCCGCGTCCCTCTGAGAAACACATACATGTACAGGTTTCACCAGAGGGGTCAGAGTGCGGCGTCGGCCATTTCACAGCAGTGAGTAGGGGCTCAAGGACACTCCGACAGGGACGGACACATCGGCTGTCATGGGTGACATAGAACCTGTGACCCTCCTGTTACGGGACCATCCCTCTAGCCACCAGGCCACCGTGCCGCCCCTGTGGTAAAGATGTGATGATTAATGGCTGTCACAATGGTGAGGACGTGATGTGATTAATGTCAGAACCTACCATGCGTAGGTCAACTCAACATTTCAGCACCACAGACAGTGCCGGCGGAGGTGGTGAGCACCCCTAGAGGCACTAATAGAAGGAGATGACAACAGCTGCTATGTATCCCACAGTTCTTTGTATTTATGAGGAAGTATTCCTGTACGTTTGGCCAGAGTCGCAGCTGGAATGAATGGGAGTCAATGAGCCTGACACAGAACATTTGACATCAAAAGGTAAATTCTCAACATCCGTAATGGATGTCAGCTGGTAGACAAGTGAGTAATGAAACTAGGTCGCTGCAATTCAATTGCTTTTAGTTGTTCAAAAACATCCACAGCAACCATGATAATTGATTTATCACCTGCTAGCACAGGTTAAGCCAATGTTAATCTCCCATAGCAATGCTAACATGTCATCTCCTTCTAATCGCCCAAATTTGCTCTTCACCTGCCAGCAACTGCCCGACATGATGACAATTACAGAAAAACAAATCATAAACCATCTGCATGAACTCGCTAATTTAGCCAAGGACATGCTACTTTTTATAATTGTATTCTCTTCCGCATGCATCCCGCCCTCAATTATTCACACAAAAGAAACGTGACTGTCACCTGCCTCGTTACACCCACAGGACCGGGGAATCATGAATTAACCCCTTTGATCGCTACAATGTGCACGGGGAAGTTGGACCATCCCCCCTCCCCCCCCCACACACACACCACCCTCTTTGAACTAATTCCAAGTCCTTAGAATTATAAATAAACAGGGCATAAGTGATTGCAATGCATGACAACCGTCCATTGTTTTATTGAAATCCAACTGATGGGATCCTCTGAGGGCTGACTGAAAAGGAAGCCACCAGGAATCTGATTGATCAACCTTGGACAGCCATAAAAAAGGTCACATCTTGTTTTTGTTTTGGGCCTGCGTACATCCAGCCTAATCCTCTTTCAGAATATAAAGATTTTTACAGTGATATGACAGTTATATGATTGCTTACTTTGTAACAAGGAGTGAAAGGAGAGAGATAGAAATGGAGGGGTGGAGATTGAGGAAGAGAGGAGATATTGCCATAGGTGAAAATGAACTGCCAACGGGAAAGACGGGTTTGACTAATAACAGCCATAGTACATACAGTTGCACAACCACTCCAAAGCATTTTGGAGTGTAAATGTTTCTGGCCTACTGTATGATATGTCATGCAACAGTTAGACCACACAACATCTGCTGTCTCTAACTGGGTTAACTGGTCCCCGGTTGTATAGTTAATGCAAATGAAGATAGAGTGAGATGAAGTTAAGATCTCCAGGGCAACGGCATGTCATGTAATTTCATTTTACTTACCCAGAAGCATTCTATATTACATAAACATAAAATCCTGGCCACCTGTCAAACAGGTCAAACACTTCCCCCCGAAGTTGTTGAAATGGTCCAACTTGATGGAGAGTTTGTATACTTTCTGGGCGCTGACATCTTGATTAGAACATTTTCAAGTTAGTTATTTTCACTCAAAGTCGCATTCGATTCAACATGTCAACACCCAGAAAGCAGTATGTATCGGTAAGTAAGTAAAATGAAATGACATGACATACGATCACCCATACGATGTGTGTGTGTGTGTGTGTGATATGTAGCTCGCGTAGCGTAGCGTTACATAATACAGCCAGGGACCAGCAACAACTGTGTATGAATGTATTGTACGCTCAACACTTGGATTTCAAAACACCACTCATTTGAAAACTTTAAATGGACTTTGCTAAATAGGTCATTATTGATATTCAGTATAACATACGACTATGTGATACCAACTGTGAGATTGTATGATTTTTATCAGGTAAATGATTTAAATTCAGCAAGTCAGCTATATTCAACAAATATAGCATAGTTCTTGAAATTTTTGTTGCTAAGCAACACAGTAAAAACATAGTCAGTTACTAACTGTTGTGTAATGTTCTTCGTCTGAATCCATGAAATATTTATATCATAGCATTTTTTTTCTGTACTGTTTAAAATAATTTCTGGGTACCTAGCACCTGTGCCAGGCATTCGGGTGGAACTATAAAGAGGATGTGTGGGTGGGGTGTTAGTGTAGAGGGCTGTATTGCAAGGCTATCGCCAGGGTTGGCATAACAGATTAGGCCTACAAGTAGTAGGATTACAGTAATCTGATTACAAAAAAATGTTGACTGTAAAAAACAAACAAAAAAAACCCCCAACCAAACACAATAGTCAGATAATTGGTGATTCGTTTTTGGACAACTCAAAAAAGATTTGAAGGCATTGTTTTCAATTGTCAGTTGTGAGCTCACAGACCCTAACATCATTTATCCCATTTACCATGATACATGTCCTTTTCCAAAATAGGAAGCCCACAGTATAATCAGCTGTATCTTCTAATGGAAATGGTTGCAACCCATACATCATAGCAAACATTAAATTAATTTCATAGGCTTTGTGCTATCTAAGTTGTCCAATTACATGCTCAACTGGCCTATGAAACCCATTATAACTTTTGATATGATGTTAAGTCTGCAACAATTTCCTCAGTAGAACATGAAGACACATGTGATTATAGTGTGAGCTTCCTGTTTTAGAAAAGGGCATGTATCATGTATGGGGATCATCACCATCAAAAACACCTGCTCCATTGGACGGTATTAGAGCCTTTTGAGAGGATGCTTCTCAATACTAAAGCCAGCTGTGAAATGATGGCCTACAGTCAAGTGTAGTGCATGTTTAAATAGGAACCTGTCCTTTAACACATATTGATCGGGCTCTCATGTGGCGCTCCTCACAATAATAACTATGATTCTTAAATTGATTGGTATTCCCCTTAAATTCCATCTCTAATTAAAAAAAGAAAAGACAAAAAGAAGGGGTACCTGTACCGGCACACATACATGTTTGTCAGTCAAGTAGCTGGCCACGCACAAATAAGTTAGAACACCGCCAGAGAGGACTGACTGATGCACGGACAGAAAGACAGACGGCCAATAAAAACACACACCCCGCATCTCCTTCATTATGAGTCTTAACTTGATTCCTCTCGCTGCTTCTGTTCGAATCAGTGAATAATTTATTGATGCCTGAGGGGAGTTGCTTTGTTAGTTTTTATGCCCACAGCAGCATAGAATAACAATCCAAACAGACAATAAAAGCATCAGAGGCAACAATAACAACAACGACAACAACACATCGACTCATTGGGGAGTCGTGGCGGTGCAGCTGGTGTGGTAAATTACCACACGCTTGCAAAGTTGTGTTTTGGAATCACCACCTTTGTCACACACCACACCACTGGTGACCACTGGCTTCTCCAGGGGCAACAAAAACATACTTCATAAAAAATACTAGGGGTTCCATGCTACATGGGGGCACAGCAAATGGAAGAGGGGGTCCAGGCATGGTCTGTGCATCAGGATCCCTATGAGTACCCCTCTTAAAAAGCAAAGAATTCTGGAGCAGGTGTCCCTCTGGTGTTCCTTTTTGGTTAAATTATATATTGAGAGTGTATTTGTAGAGCACCACTTCGGCCCTGGATTAGATGCAGCCATGTCTGGTGCAAAATGTGCACACCACAGCATTATACTGGTACCATCTGTCCCTCTTAGGCCCCGGCTGCATCGATCCCTTGTGTCTGTCCGTCTACGTCTGTTTTTAATGATCCTTCAATGAGGAGTATCCGTTTGTTGGACAGGGCTGATGATGTGTCCGTCTCTGCCAGATTTGCATCCTTTTTGACTGACTGACAGTTCGGAGAGGATGAAGTGTTGGACCTGTCGGATACGTGACTGTCCTTCAGCAAAGCTGTTGTTCCTGCAAACGCGACGATTACATTACGTCCTAATTTAAAAACAAACAAAACAACGGGCTCTGTTTTGTGATGGATCAATGTAGTCTGGCCCTTATTCTGCACAACAGGTGGTCCCAAAGCCAAGTTTACACCTGTCTAATCTAATCTAATCTAATTTTGAACAAGTCTTTGACATCTTGTCATGGTTTGCAGTAAATCCTTTTATCTTTCCAATGAGGTACGTGAGATGAACAGAAATGGAACATAAGCATTCAGGGCATCAGCCAGGTGTGTTGACTTGTTGTCTTTCATCTCCAAATCATTCCAATTCTTTCCTTAGACTAATTTTACACAAGTGTGCAAATTACTATTCGATTAGAATCTAATCTAATCTAATCTAATCTACTAGCCACAGGCTAGCACACAAGTAAGGTTCCTATCGCAGTATAGTATAAGAAAGATAATGCAACATGGAAACGTTTGAAACTAGGAAAAGTGGGGCAGCCGTGGCCTAAAAATTAGAGAAGCAGGTTTGTGACTGGAAGGTCGCTGGTTCGATCTCCCGGACCGGAAGGAAAAATCTGGGTGTGGAAGTGAATGATTAACACTCTTCTATCCCTTAATACCCACTGCTAAAGTACACTTTGTGCAAGGCGCTTAACCCCCAACTAATTCAGTGGAGCTACTCAGCAGCTAACAGTAGAGGACTGTGGTTGTACCAGACAGCTCCCAGGTGTGAATGTATGGAACTGTGTGAGTGTGAGGCAGGGCGTTGCAGAAAAAGAGCATCCATGCTCAGCAAACCAACCCTGGGTAAATAAAGCTTTGAAAAAAAAACAGTCCACAGAGACGCAACAGACAGTAAGTAAGCAATACCAGACGCTCGATAAATCATAGTCCATAAATATGCAGACATGATTAATTATTCTCAGCACATAGCAGTTGCATGATAAATTATACATTGTACCCCCTCATTGTGAGAAAAGCATGTTTTCCCATCGCACCGTTTTCCTTTGAATAAATCAAAGTGCACTGTAAGACTGGAGCTAGTTGATGATGTTTTACAGTCCGAGGAGAAGCTCAGGGTCGCTGGCCCCACTGACACCCCGCGAAGCCGGCTCATGTGTTTGGAAACGTGTGAACCGTTATTAGCAGAGAGGTCGCAGTCAAGACACCGAGATACCAAGATACCCTGACGAAGATAGCTTTGCTGTTGAAACGCTGGTAATTAAAGAAAGCAAATGGAGCTATTTGAATGTGCTGTGTTGTTCTCTTTTCTCTACATCTTGCTGCCAGTACCAGCACCTCATACAGACTGGTGTGCATGCATTTATTTCTTATTAAGGTAATAGCCAAAAAGTCATTTGAGTTTCAGGAGTCTATGGCCAACAGAAAATATGTTTATGCCGAATCAACAGTAAAATACATTTTCAGACTACCGTATGTTCAATCCATAATCCCACATACACAGTTCTGCATTCAGTGGTTAGAATTTATCAATATTTCTGTAAATTGTTGCAAAATTTAAAATGCCAAGGCAGAAATTGAGAAGATAAACACGCATGACAAGTGTTTTTGTAAAGACTCAGTGCAGTGGCTTTAGTGTGGTTTTTCCTTGCTAAAATACTCTATGTACAATTTGTTAGCACTGCTTTATAGATGAGGCACTGCCTCATGCATCACTGCATCACTGAGGTACTGGATAAAAGAGAAAGGAAAAATGGGGGAAAGAGAGAGATGGGGAGAGATGGAGAAAAGAAAGATTGAGAGAAATAGAGGATGACATCCAACAGGTGAACAAGTGAATTGGAACTCAACACAGCATGGTGAGCACAGTACATGGTGCAATCCTTGGTCTACAGACCCACCAGTACACAGTGTACCATCCATTTAACTGTCTCAGCAGAACAAACAATCTTACGCTGCAGAGATGGTGGGATAGAAGATAATTTCTCATCCTAAAAACGGAGAATGTACTGTATAATCACAATTCTTTGTTGGTAAGATTCCATTATAAGAACACACCCACTCATGTATACATGCATTTTTTGTGTGCATCTTTATCAGCGCGGGGGGATTCGATATCGAGTCCTGATGCACGCCAATGATTCTCTGATGATGGAAACGGGCTATTAGTGCAGTCTGAGTGATTCCTGATCATCGGAGACAGAGAACAGTGTGTGTGTGTGATCAGGAGATCGTGAATGAGTGTGTCCGTTGGCCCCTCTGGCACACACGGTAATCTCACGCCTCGGGGGGGCCACACAGACAGATGAGGGACACTGAACAAAAGGGAAAGTTCTCCACTCCTGAAGGACTGACAATGATTCCCTGCCTCAGGCTGAACTGGGAGGGAAGGGAGGGAGCGAGGGAGGGAGGGAGAGAGGGAGAGAGAGACTTTAATTGTCATGCACCTCTCTGGGTTTACCATTAACTAAGAGAACGAGAAGAGATGATGCCATCTCTAGTGACACTGTTATGCCCTGTTGTCTTTGCTTACTTATTATACCTTTCTATGATTTTCCCTGTATTGTTAATCATCACTATTATTTTTATTATTATCATTACTATTATTACTACCTTGTTGTATACTTTTTTGAATTTGTTGCCCACTTCAACACATGGTCAATCTTGTCTGGTTGGGGGGGATCTCCCATCGAATTGCCCATCTAAGGTTTCTTCCCTGTTTTCCTGTTACGTTTTTTGCTATGGGAGTTTTCCCTTATCATCTCTGGGAGTTTAGCCAGAGGCTGTTGTACCTGTGTGGGCCTGTGAAGCCCATTGAGACATGTATTGTGATTTTGGGCTACACAAATAAATTTGACTTGACAAGAGAAAGGCAGAAAGGTAGAGGAAGAGAGGCAGAGGAAGGGGGTGGGGGGCTGGTTTTGAAGGGATAGTTCTGATTTTTTTTTTTTACATTAAGTTGTTAAGAGAAGTACAGAGAGAGGGAGAGACAGAGAGGCAGAGGAAGAGAGAGATAGGACTCTGGATTTAACTGTTAACTGAGAGAAAGAGAGGCAGAGTGAGTGAGGGAGAGAGACAGACAAAAACAAAGAAAGAGAGAGAGGCAGAGAGAGAGGCTGTGGGGAAGCTCTTCCCATACAGCCGATATCTTTCTAAGTCCTTCATATTTCCAACACTCCTGTGTCTCAGAATGTGTCGTGTCATTGCCACCTGTGGCTCCCAAATAGTCAAGAAGTAGCCTCAGGCATACCAGTTCTTTGATGGTTGATGCTAGATCACACAGGGTCAGCGGCATTTTATTGGGGGTAGTCCGTTTTTGGCAAAGCTACAAAGCCGCAAGTCGACATTCATTTTCACCTTTACAGTTCTTTAGAAACTTATTCCTAACCCTACCCTACACCACTCCCACTACCTACAAATCAAAAATAAAAATAAAAATGTTCTTCCGCCGTGGGATCTAGCATCTACCTTCTTTGATCCACCAGTCTCCTTTGATCAGCGCGCATTCAGAGCCACACTGTACGCGTACACTAGGCACACGCTGACAGATACACTGAGTGGCCCACGGACACGCCTATGCGGACGTACGCCGAGGTCCGACTTTGCATCGTTCTAGTCTGTGCGGACCCCGGTTAATCCGATATGCCATTATGGTAGGCTACGTATGGACTATGATTTATGGCGATGACCGGAGCTTGGGAGGACACCGCTAGGATGTCCAGGGCAGTGAAGGACGCGATAATGATGTCCAGAGCCGGTGTTTATCAAGCGTCTCAGGATCACTCCTGGAATCGCGCTGAAAGTTTGACTAGCACTAAAAAAATAACAGGCCCATTATTTATGAAGTATTATTTATGGAGTTATGAAGCTTCCTACACACCCACCTCCAGCAAGGAGCAGAAGTTAATGAATGACAACACGGTTTTACTAACCACTCAGGAACCGCAAATTGAAATGAATGATGATTTTTTTTAATAGTTGCGCTATGGATTCAATACCTCCATGGCTTCAACACATTCAAACACTAGGCCTATGTACATAAGGATGGTACAGGAAAAACTAAGTAACATTTGGAAAATAGCACTACTTGTATGTATGACAAGCTAGGTACCTACAGATGTAGGATTAAAAAAAATATCTTATGCCAAAACTGACAAGTAAGTATCAATATGACCTACACACACATTACTTTTCTAAATGGCTGACAGCAATTGAGGTTGATCCAGCACTGTATTGCGCTGTGGCATAGTTATTTTTTGTTTATAAGAAGTCCCCATACATTGAATATGAACATGCCTTGGCAAATTTAATAATAACAATGATGATAATAATAATAATAATAATAATAATAATAATAATAATAATTTAGGCATGCTTTGGTAGTGTTGTTGTTCCGCTCTCACTGATCTCACCGTTAGGTCACAACATCAAGAATCATGCACCCATAACCACTTATGTCTCGGTACTGTATCGATTCACTCGGGATGCGTCGTCATCTATGCCACGCGAGCCATCCATAACACTGACACAAAAGACTGCTGATTTGCATAAACCGTGTTTTCCTTTTCCTCTTTTGCATTGCATCAAGTTTAGTGATGAGAGAGGGGGGGTTCTGGATTTAGCTGTTAACTGAGAGAGAGAGAGAGCGCGAGAGAGAGCTGAAGGATGGGGAGAGCCTTCCCATGCCTTCTGTTCAACAACCTGTTTGGTTTTCTCAAACGAGAAAAGCTTTTATTCAGTCTCTCAACGCTGTTACAGAATCACCTCAGTACTATTTTGTATTTGATAAAAAAG
>OMKL01154084.1:29639-42356 GCA_900302295.1 Parasudis fraserbrunneri | reverse complement strand
CAGGTCAAGACAGGGGCCGGTCGTCTGGTTCCGAGGAGCAAGGCGTTCTCTCCGACATTGTCGGTGGACAATAGTCAATGGCAAGGCAAGCAAACAGTCTGTGAGTCAGTCATTAGTTGGGAGGGTAGACAGACGGTAAGGAAAGAGGCAACAGTTAGGAGGTCTCGCCACATCGTATTTCAGAAGGGTCATCTGCTGGTAGAGCGCAGATGAGCTCCGGGGGTCCGGCGTTGGTGGTGCCTGGGCTCCCCCATTCACTGTGAAGATACCTTGAAGTATAATCCAATTGATCCTTTGCCAGTAGATCTCCTGGGATCTATGGATCGCAAAGCATCAAGTACATCATGATGTGAGAAGGGACTAAAGTAGAACTGAGAGGTGCACATTATCAACATCAACAGGAAGAGGCCCTGTATATTCACTATGGAATAAATGCCTAGGATCTGCGAAGTGCCTATTGAAGGCCAGACATATTCCATTTTGATTAGAAATCACACAGTCATCAATTTTAATATGTGCGGATAGTGAATTAGAGATTTTATTTTTGTTTGAGTTTACTGCATTCCAGAACTTTTTGAGAAAGGTTTGAGTAAGAGCTTGTAATTAGATCTAAATAGTATTTTCTCAGAAGCCGCAGTGCATTTATTTCTAAGTTGTCTAAAGGAAAGCCAATGTTGAGGACCCCCTGAGCGTCTAGCATAAGACCAGGCATAATTCCTGTCTTTGAACAAATTTGACAGCTCCTGTGAAAACCAAAGTGCTACTCTGTCTTTAATTCTAAACCTCTTTAAAAAGGTGCATGTTTATCAACGAATTAAATAAGAGTGTCCGTGAAAAAGTCCCGGACCACCTGAACATCAGTGGTCTCGGCCGTGCATTGGATATTGCTATGCATAATATCCTCCAAAAAAGCTTGGTCATTAAAACGTTTACAGTTTCTCCTCATAACAGCGTGTGACCTTGTTTTCATTAATTCTGTCCTGATATAGCCAGATAATGCATCAGCTAGTATTTCTGTAAACTGAAAGTTCAATTCTACCTAAAGCCATGAAAGAGTAGGGTTGCGTGATTGCCCAGTCTGTGATAGTTTTAGATGGTCTCTGCTCTCCAGTCAATATGCCCATCTGTTGTTGTCTGTTGAGCTTGAGTTTGCCATGTTATGAATATTTGAAGCATATTTATTTCATGCTAAATGCAGTACCTTTGAGTTGACTTCTGGACAATATTTGTCATTGTTTTGTATGAGTTTTTGTTTTATTTATACATTTACAGAACGGGTTGAGTACTGATTGTTTAGTTTAGCAGTAATCAAAACAGGAATGACAGAGTTTACATTTGGAACAGTTTGATGGCCAGGCTGTTGTGACACAGTGTTCTTTGCAGTGATGGGGGTACAAGTCGAGGAGGTTTTGGAAATGGAATGTTAGCATTATTAGCATCCCATACTGAACCCATGGGGCACAGCTCGCTACACACTTAGGGCTAGTGGTGCCCCATGGTTTGAATGAGAAATGCTAACAGTGCTAACATTCCATTTTGGGGAAACTTGAACGACAAATGTTTTTCCCCACAAAGTGGCAAGTGTCTGATGGAGAAACACATAACCAATTAAAATAAAGAAATGTCAAAGTATTTTTAAGTGGGACACCTGTTTTGTCATGATTATCCTTCCAAAAGAGATTAAAGCTAGAGTGTGCACTCCCTACCTACACAGCACAGCCAGAGCGTTCCCACAGCTACCACACCATGACAGGCACATTCAGAAAACTCCACCTGTTTTCTGGCATCACTGCCACTTAGTGGAAAGAGTGATGGGGATCAGTAACCACTATACATAATAAATCAAAGCCTCCAGGTGGCGGTGTACGCGTGAGAACAGTCAATTTCCCCTACAAACGTTGTAGAAGAAGATTATCTGACTTAAATGGCCATGAGGACCAGAATTTTTCACAAGTGCTCACTCTATAGAGCACATATGATCCCTCTCTGTTGCCAGGGTGGGACAAAGGTTGAGATTTGAGCTAAGGTGCAGATGTGCAGCCCCATGTACATGTATGCAGTTTCCCAGTGATAGTGGAGGATGGAGGGTGGATTTACTGTAAACCCACCTTCCTGTATATTTCAATGGTACATATATTCTACATATATTGTGTTTGATTCCTCATGGGGGAGACTGGTGTTTAAATCTTGACAGGAGTTAGAATTAGTGGCGGCAGCAGTGGAGTGTGAGCTTGAAATTAAATTAGATGGTCTGTTATAGTTTATTTGATTTACGCTTTTCTCAGCATTTTAAATACTTATACCTGCCAGCGTGAGAACTGGATTCATTTATATCAATTTACCATGTGGTATTCATTTGTGTGTGTGTGTGTGTGTGTGTGTGTGTGTGTGTTTGTCTGAATGGTTAAACAGCTCGCACACAATGTCCACTTATTTATTGCACCACCCCGGTAACGTTTCGAGCACCACTGCTCTTCATCAGACAAAAGTGACAATGCAAGACAGCATCTTATATACACACATGATACAGTCACATGATACAATCATGTGAACCGAGTCTCTAATGTGACATAGAAAAAGCAGAGATAAAACACACACACATATATATACATATGTGTGTATATACACATATATATATATATAGAGAGAGAGAGAGAGAGAGAGAGAGGGAGAGAGAGACATACATGATAGCTCTGCATTCATAACATACAAAATTGAATTGTGTAAAGAGACATTAAATAAAGTATCCCCAGAAAAATGTATATATAAACAAAAAAACATATATTAGGAGGAAGACACTCAATAGGGTGTCCCTAACCACCGTTGGGCTTGTGGGCCATCATCAAGTTCGGGAAAATGCTAAAGAGGCGCCTCTATTTGTCCTATAAAAAGGTGCAATATTTTCAGCCAGAGACCAACAGCACAGAGACCACAGAACGAAAAGGAGAATACAGATGACAAGTAATACACAGGAGATGTGACTGGCAAGTAGTAGGTTTTAGGGAGTCACAGAAAAGGGCGAATGTCCATTTCCTCATTGAGGAATTCATCATTCCTACCGACGGCCATCAGACTACACAATGCATCCCTCCCCCCGAGCTCGGAACTCTTATTGGAGCTGGGCTTCTGAGCCTCAGTCTACTGAACATTGAGCGCTGACGGGCAAGCAATAGTAATTAGTGTGGCTGCCCTACTGGTTATTGAAGCAATTGTATATTGATGTAGATTAAGGTAGCAAAGTACAAAGGAAATTGCAGAGTGTATTTTTCGTATTCTCTCTTATTCTCTAATTTTACTTTATCTTCAACACTTGTTGGAGTATTACTTAATGGGTGTGATATTTGTGACTTAAGTGGTTATGTGATTTATGTGATTCGTGATCTATGTGAGCAAACTGCACCGAATTTCCCCACGGGATAATAAAGTATTTCAATTCAATTCAATTTTCAATCTAATGATGTTGGCAACAACAGCAAAAGGAGCTGTAGCAAAACTTTTAATAGTTACATTTTTTGCTGTCCTTGACAGCATGCTTCCAAATAAGATTATATGACTGTCAAAATTCAGCTTATACCATGACAACAACACCGAACCGTCTGATGCCATGCGGTTTGTAGCACTAGTAGTATGATCGCCCTGTGACATTGCAATATATTTGATGAATCTTTGAATTTGAAAAATGCAATGTGTTGCCCTCCTATACTGCCATCATGGATGCCTTTTTGGAAACAGCAATATGAGTACCCTATCAGTGTTCAATAGAAGACACTGTCTGAAATAAAGGTGCTAAATTGAAGGGGACATATCATGGAAATGGGTTTTGTTTAGTCTTTGTATGGAAATGTTATTTAGGAGCTGGGGGAAATGACGGGTGCTCTCTGCCAGAGAGAGCACCCTCTCCAGGGTTTGAAGTCTTCAGATTAACAAACCTTAACAAGCTGTGCAGAATTATTGCTCATTGTGATGTCACAAGGGGGACACAAGCAATAATTTAGCTTTAGCCAGGAACACTGCCTACCTAATGTACTGCCCAGTTTGTAAATGTTTTTTTCTCTTGGGTGTGGGGTAACCAGGCAGGGAAGGAAATAATGAATTAAAAAAATGCTACACCCACCAAAAGCAGCACGCTCAATACAAGGGAAGAAAGAGGTGCTGGAAAATAAATAGCCTAGATTTAGACTAGTTTTTTTGGTGCACAAAAAAAATTAACAAACATGGTCCACAGATTCAAGGAAGTCGTATAGAATTGTTGAAAAGATTCATAATATGTCCCCTTCATTGTGCTTTGAAAAAAAACTCATAGCAAGAGCACTTCTAAGTTTTTTGTGAATTCATAAACGTGAAAGGTTGAAAATCATGTGGCGATGTTATACACTTAGTAATTAGTTCTTTGTGAAGTTGAATGTGATTGATGGAGTGATTTGGTGTTGTCTCCCACAGGCGTTGCTAAGGTAGAGGACTATACTCTCCCAGCCTACTTTGACAAGCGGGAGAACCCCCTCCCTGACATTCGGTATGTGCAGGAGCTGAGTCCAGAGCAGAAGTCCCTGAAGGAGAAGGAGAAGGGCTCATGGGCCACTCTCTCGAACGACGAGAAGATTGCATGTATGATTTAACCCCATTTAACTCACTGTCTTTAGATGCTCTGTTCTTCATCACTGTTAAAGACATCATGACCATTGATTATTGTTGTCCAGAGCAAATGTATTAATGAATACTGCATCTGTAATATCTGGAGATTCATAAATGATTTCAAACAAAGAGGAATGCCACCTACCTAACAATTCCCATATGTTACTCCTGAACCCCAGGAAAGTTCAGTCAGTGTTTGAACATGCACCACACTCCTAAATCCAGAAATCAAAAAGAGAACCCTCTAATTTGTAATGTCATCTGGATGTAAAATCTGCAGAATTCAGACCTCATGTGGGTGTAACATGACAGCAGACTAGAGGTGGAACAGACGTGGAACACATGCTGAACGGCCCCTGCTTCACTTCGGCCCTGTGGTCCACACCGGATGCTCGCGGAGGGATCGGAAGAAAATCCGCATTGAAGCTATTTTCGCGGTGCACCGGACACGGACTCCATAGAAATACACTGGGAGATTAATTCGTAGCAACTCCAGAATGCATTGAAAAACCCAGCGCTTGGTGTGTTTGCTCTGGTGCCGTCGTGCCTGTTGTGTCCAGCCATTCTCCTCCCGCTTGCTAGCAATTTTAGGGGTAAGAGCTCCCACAAATCAGTGCCCCATTCTTTGGATATGGAGCCGTCCCAGATTTGACATCCAGATGACATAAACAATTAAAGGCTTCTCTCTCCGATTATCTAGCTTCAGGTGAGAGTGGTGCATGTTCACAAATATTGCCTGAACTGTCCAGGGACACAGGAATAGCATGGGAATTCTTAAAATGGATGGCATTCCACTTTCATTGTTTGCTGTACCGTTTGTCATCATCATCTAATGTTTTTTGTTTTTTATTTTTTATTGACAGTGTATCGCATCAGCTTCAAACAGAGCTTTGCTGAGATGAATGAGGGAACTAGAGAGTGGAAATCAGTGGTTGCAGGGATGTTTTTCTTCATTGGCTTGACTGGCCTGGTTGTTCTATGGCAGAGAAAGTTTGGTATGTCTTTCATTAAAAAATAAAAAATAAAAAAAATAAAAAGTTATAGGAACAGATTTGCAATAATGTACATATAATCTGTATAAAATTAGATGTATCCATGTGTGGCGAGTTGACTTAACTCCTGTGTTGGCATTTTCATGGATTAAAAAGGAGAACATTGTATTTGTAGAGGTCATATCTTTTTATTAAAGTATTCTATTAAAATGGAGTGGTCTTCTTGCCATGGAATAGAATCAAATGCCTTACCTGTGACTTCTGTTTTTGTTCGTTGACAGTGTATGGACCAGTCCCACACACATTTGACCAAGAGTACAAAGAGAAGGAGCTTCAGAGGATGCTGGACATGAGGATCAATCCAGTAACTGGCCTAACATCCAACTGGGACTATGAGAACAAGCAGTGGAAGAAGTGAACCATCCAGAACACACACAGCATACTTGAAAACAACAAACAGACCAATACAAACAAACACACCCAATATCTCTGTATTTATCAACTGTCCGCTTTACCTCAGTCTTTGCATTTTGGAAGACCTCTTCCTCCTATGGTCATTATGTATTATAGAGATTAGAATAAAACTTCCTATGTTTACCCAATAGCAGTTGTCACTCTTTATTTTGTCATTTCTATGAGTGCAACGTACACAATGCTTAATACACAGGTCTTGTTCTGTAACTGTCATCATCAGTGTTTACTGTCAAGCGAAACAGGGCAGGTTTTTCACAGCCAGCGGGACATCAAACAAGGAAATAATGTTATATTTTATTTAATTGGGGAAATTAAGTCTTAACCATGTTTATGACTCCATCTGCTAGGTCTACAGATTCCATGGTCCTCACTGAGCTATATAAAGACTGCAAGTTGAAGTGATGGGAATTTTAACTCAACTTTGGGGGTTGGCTCTTGGAAACGGTGGGGTGGGACTGGGCCTGGGCGTATAATGAACAGTAATCAAAAGGATCAGTTCTACCTGGTGGTTAGTCACCCTGCCCTGCCCACAGGAATAATGTAATTCTTAATATTAGTGGCATTCCCTTTCAATCCAGACAAGGGAGCAGACAAACTTCCATAGTATGTAACTGCATTTATTTTATTTAACAAGGAAGTCCCATGGCGATTTTGTTTAATAAAAAAAAAAAGTTGGTCACAAGGCTACAACATAATAGAACACGACACAACATATAACAGTACACCACAATAATACATAAGGACAGCAATTCAAATACAGTGGCTGCTCAAGGAATGTAGTCACTACATTCTTTATGAGGCATTTCAATTCATCCAAGGATATAAATCGTATGTCAACTTGTCTCGTCATTCATTCTCAGTGTGAGTTGGTCAATATTGTCAGTTGAACATGACTACAAATTGGTTGTTGATCGACTTGTAACTGACCTCAGACTGTGAGGTTTCAACGCGTGTTTATTCATTTATGGTATGTTAGCTATTCACTATTGTAGACAAATTGTGTCCCTAGATATGGGCTGGTCAATGTTTTAACATGAATGTCGGACATTGTGCATAATGTGGAATTGCCAATATTCTGAAAAGGGAGTCAGCCTTGGCCTGAATATCGATGTGCACATATCGGCAAGCAAGCGATATCGCCCTATGATGTCACTGACAGTCCGCTGCTTCTAATCATGGCACGTAAAAAAAGAAAAAAAAATCCGGAAGACGGTGGACGGAACTAGTAAGAGCAAGACGAACAAGGTTAAAGGGTGTATTAATGGCAAGTGATTTTTAAGGCAAGGTAGTTTAATGTTACTGAGTTACTGGGACAAATTCACCGCCGCCTGTTGAGCGTAGTTCAATGTAGCTCAAGTTACGTTTGAACGTGCACGCACGTATTTCTATCACGCAGACTTTGTTTGTATCTTAGTTATAACGCTAGCTCTTTGCAAAATACACCTTTCGAGTCACCATGGGTAATGGAATGAACAAGGTAGGCTTTCGCTTTATTTATGTTACTGTTCGGTAACATTTTGTTGCGAACCGGTGGTTAATGTTACGCGAAACATTGCAGCAAAGATACTGAAACGTCTTTGATTTTAGCTAACTTAGCTTATTGATCAACTTGGCAGTTAGCACCCTAGAACTATATAAAACCGGGGTTGGCACGCCGTAAGGAACCTAGCACTAGCATTAGACGAAGGTGACAACAGTTGCTAATTGCTATGTATCCCACAGTTCATTGCATTTATTAAGAATGGGAGTCACGTGATAGTTTCAAGACCCCACCTGGTTCCGGACGAATTTTTTCCTTCGGGCTTTTACTATAGGGTTTTATCAAGGTAGAGGATTTATGTAGTTCTGCTTATTCAATTGGTCTGACATTTGACGGGAGCAGAGCTGAGCATGATTAAATGAGATCTGCATTTTTACATTTGAGAAAAACAAGAAAAAAGACATGGGTACAAGACTGTGTACCTAATGCTACCAAATCTTTACTTGTTACCAGGGTAACTACTACAGTACCCATAATGCCTCGCCTTTTGAAGACCAGTCTCGAGAGAATGCTGCTGAGCTGAGCAGATGATGTTATGAAACCAAAATAGTCAAAAATAGAATACACTATTGGAATTATATACTCATGATTACCTGACTTGTTTTTAAACATCATAGTTTTTATGGCTTCAGTGAAAACAAAGATGGCGGTGAATGCCGCGATAACCAACAAGAATGACAAAGGATGCAAACCTTTAAGTAGTTGTGCTCTTGTGATTGGTCGAAGATTGGTGAGGCGTTATGGGTACTGTAGTAGTCTTTATCAAAGATTAAGTTAAAACATTTACCTTAATTGTTTGTAACAGCATAATAATTAAATAATATATACTTCTGTCAAAGATTATGAACCTACACAATACGGTTTGGCTGTAATACTTTTTTAGTTTTGATCTTTAGTGTGTGGCTACAATGGGGGAAAATCACAGGTGGAACCTCACTCCTCAGGTCTCACCGAAACATCAAAATGTAAAATCTCATCCATAATGGATACCAGCTAGCTAGCTGACAAACATGCAGTAATTAAACTACTTTGCCACAATTCAATTCATTTTAGTGGTTCAAAAACATCCACAGCAAAGTTAAAGGACCATACCAATGTTAATATGCATTGATTTCCCTTAACTAGTCACCCCACATATATCACATTACCTCTAACCATTTTCAGAACAAAGCTCACTGTATAAAATATTTTTAATTTGACGTTTTTACTGAGTTTTGAAAAGATGAACGTTATGACTTCAAAACGTATTTCTAAATTGTTCCCTAGTTGCGTCCGAGTTAGTTTCAATTAATCTTTCGTAGTTTTTATTTTATTTTATTTTAGTTTGAATACAAGTTCTTGTATTAAAAGGGCATTTAAGCAGGGTTCATTGCTAGTTATTGGACACTGATATTATTTCTGTAATATTTGCCTAAACTTGTAAGCGAAAGGCAGCAGTATACTGAAAACGAATGTGGACTTGCCTGAAATAGAATCACAGTTGAATACGTTGCCCCCAATATGCTCTGTGCGGCTCTGCAGCTTCGAGAGACGGTGCACAGAGCATTCGGCTAGTAAGCAGGTGCACACTGCGGTGCCTGAAGCCAATGCACAACTTTGTTTTCTCCGCAAATGTGTCATTTTGTTCCTACGAACATGCCCAAGTTAATTTCTGCAACTGTAGCCTTAAGGATATCCACATGATTTTGTGTTTGCAATAAGTGTAAATTTGTATACAGGTGCAATATTTTTACTGAATGTAAAAGAAAATCTTTCATCACAGGATTTTATTGTTACAGTTTGTCTTTTAAACTTAAGCTGGTGTTACAAGTGCATCAAAGTGTTTTGTTTTTTTCATGCCACTGCAAAAAAAAGGGAAAAAAGAGAAGTCTTTCTTGGTACATAAATTGGTATTCAGAATTGTGGTCCATAATTCCTATTAATATTGGTATGAAAAATAAAAAATATTGTCTGCCTTATTGGTGGCCAGGCTGTATTTTTAACATCACGCTGGTATTGTGCTCACACAACTTGCTCCTGACGACTCTTTAAGTTCCAAAGAATGTGTCAAACCAACACAGTGCCTTCTGATAATCATGCATGGTTGCATCAGGCCTTGTAAGGATGGCAGATTTGATCTCTTGCCTGGTTGTCCATTAATTTGTAACCGCATCCTGGCTCAAACTGACACTCATCCTCTTCATGAGTGTTGTGTGAGAGATTTTGAGCTTGATTCATAGTATTTAGCCAAACTTAAATGCAACATGTCTGCTGCTTCACAGGTTGTTGACGGGCTCTACCTCGGGAATATAAGAGGTGAGAAAAACATGCAAGTATATTAAAGGGGACATTTTTATGGAAAATGGGTTTTGCCTAGTCTTTGTATGGATTTGGCAGTCTGAAATGTTATATAGGTGCTGGGGAAAATGACATACTCCTTGCCGGGTTTAAATCTTCAGCCTAAACAAGCTGTTTAGAATTTTTGCAGTTTGTGCAAATGTACTGCCCAGTTTGTAAAAGTTTTTTATTCTTGTGTGTGGGGTAGCCAGACAGGTAAGGAAATTATTAATTTACCATTTGGTGTGTGCTACACCCACCAAAAATGGCTCGTTCAGTACAAGGGAAGAAAGAGGTGCTGGAAAATAAAAAGCCTAATTATATCCCCAAACGACAGTGTGATATTATGGATTCACCCCAACAGACTTTTCATGTTACTGCGATAATTCAAATAGCTGTCGTTCTAATATTTTCAAATTTGCGGTGCAGATTCATGACCCTTAGAGGATGAACTCTTGATTTTGGTGACCCCATGACTTTTCCTCTAGTGTGACCATTAGGCCGAACTTTCAATTTTCGAATTAGCTCTCCTCCACTGCTCGGATTAGGGGCATAGAGAAAAGGTGGACTGAGAAATCGGTCACCGACAGCACATGTCTAGTTAAAATTAGGCATAGATTTAGACTATTTTCTTTGCAAAAGTTTTAACAAACATGTTCCTCAGATTCAAGGAAGCCATATAAAATTGTTGAAAAGATACGTAATATATGCCCTTTAACTAATTTAACTCAGTATGTTGTGTTAGTTAGGCTATAATGTGTTTGACTTGGGCAGGCTTTCAATCCATTAGGCAACAGGACACTAGTAGTTTCGAACTGCATACAGTGAGTAGGGGCCAGGGGACAATGGACAATGTATAGGCCTAATATTTCAACTCTGTGAATGATGGTGGATTTCTGAAATCCATATTTGCTATTTATAGCATAGACTAAAAGTCTAGTCTTTCATCATCAGCTGATTGAGCCGTGAAAGCTGCTCTGCTGTGAGTCCGATTTCATTGTTCGGGGCAAGAGATGCTTAGCTGAGTGGCAGCACAGGAGGGCAAAAGAAGAAACTAAAATGAAGAAATGCCATGACGCAGTCCTCTTAATTGTTTTGCCTTAAAATCAAGAGTTTCCGACATACGCTAGTTATTGTCTCATTCCCCAGCCAGCCAGTACTCCTATGAAGATAATGTGGCAAGTGGTCCTTTCTAATTTGAGCAACTCCGATGTGATATCACAAGATGGCCAAAGCTCAGTGGCTGAAATCAGCCACTATGACAGGGTCCCCTGACCAGTCTTACACCACAAAATGCACAGGTCTGATTTCAGCTAATAGACCTGTAGTCAGAACTAATAGCAATGAAGTTGACAATGTTGTGTGTGTGTGTGTGTGTGTGTGCGTGTGTGTATGGTGGAGGGTTTAATTGACAGGATTCTTATGTGATTTGTCTCCCTCTTCCCAGATGCAGAGAACAAAGAAAGTCTGTCTCAGAATGGCATCACCCACATCTTGTCTGTGTACAACAATGCCAAGCCTGTGTTGGAGGTAAGTTGGGAAGCAAGTTCAGCTGGCATAGTGGCTGGTTTATGTCCTCATGCCAGGATACCACTCGTCACACAAGCCATTTTTCAGAATTCTAGAGAAAGATGTTTTATGGCATGTTTGTGTAGAATTGCCTTCAGTAGTGTTCATTCTTCAGTGTGACACTAGTAGGAACCTTAATTTTGTAATGTGTCCTTGTGGCCACCCGGGGGTGGTAATGCTTCACAGTTGAAAAGGACAGAGAGAACTCTGTAGACCCTGTTACAGGGAGGCTAAAGGGTGTGTGAGTGTTGTGTGCACCACCAGTACTCACTTGAAACCCAACTATTGCAGGTTCATTAAGGTCCAGAAATTGTGGTTCAAATTCGGATTTAGGGACTGGTGCCTCTTACTGCACCTATAGGAAAGAAATTTATGTGGGGGCCAAATAAGGCTTGGAGAACATTCCTAATTTACCGGTATTTGAGGTTAAACCTTCAACACTGTTCAATATTTCAGATGAACAATGTGAGCTTTGTGTACTAGTTTTATGCTGTATTGATGTAAGAGTGTAGAGTTCAGAGTTAATGTCCAGAGAAGGGTCAGATGCTTGTCTTTTGGGGTTTTTCTTTTCACTAATTCCCCCCTTGTTTACCTATCACAGGACATGACCTACCTTTGTATTCATGCTGCGGATGCCTCCAGCCAGAACCTGTAAGTACACACACACATACACACAAACTCGGGAATCATTCCAGTTAACAGCTGATTTATGCCTGTGCCGACTTACACGCACAACTAGCTCGGTGTAGGGCTGCGCTCAAGGAGTTGTAGGGTATTTGTAGGTCATAGAGCCTCTCTGCGTATGTGTAAACCTCTCTAAAATCTCAACTGTGCTTCAGCCTCGCACACAGGTATAATGATTATAATAATAATAATAATAAAGGAGATTTATATAGCACTTTTCTCGAACTCAAAGTTGCTTTACACTAAGGACAGTTTACAGTTTAGTCATTTAGCAGACGCTTTTATCCAAAGCGACTTACAAGTGTGTGCACATCAGAAACTGGCGATAGGATCAACTCAAGAGTAAACAACCCGCATCATAGTGCCATAATCCAGTGCATAACTCAAGTGCATAGCTTAAGTGCATAGCTAAGTACAAACCTGTGAGGGGAAGGAAGGGGTTAATATATATATACACTTTTTTTTTTTTTTTTACCATACTCATCTCCAAGTATGGTCCGACCCAAAGTA